>JAQZBX010069024.1:0-15647 GCA_029593785.1 Cabassous unicinctus | reverse complement strand
ATATATATATTTGAAGAGAGAACATTAACATCTCCTTGAGATAGTCTAATAAGAAAAGAACATGAAATGATAAACCTTCACTGAAGGGTTTAAAGGATTGTCTTAAAGAAGATATGGCTAAAAGGAGGTTCATATCACCTGTCACTATAAGAAGATAATTATTTTCAGAGAATAACTTCTTTTCTTATTACTTTATGATTTTAACACAATCAAAATAATTATCTCGAAAAATTACATAGTAGAAAAAATAAAATTCTTAAGCTTGCCTGGAAGTATGTATATGTGAAACCTAGTTCACATCAAAATTGAAACAACTGGGGCCAACAAATGCATAAACAAATAAATGAACAAATTCCCAAACAATTCTTGGTATATAAAGAAATTTTATTTGCATTTAAAATATCTAAAACCAATAGATAAACTATTAGTAAAATTTTATTTTTATGATTTTAATTTGTAAAAGATCAAATTATATACTTACATTACTTGCTGTATAAAAGTGTATAAGCAGGAGGTTTACAGGAAATAGAAAGGGAGAAGAAGTTTGTAAGGAAACACCCATATGGACATAATCTATGGTAAAGGTAAAGCATGGAGTTGCATATTAAAGGGATATGACAGGAGGGTAGTGATATTATTAGGTTGGGTGGTGCAAGGTTTATAGGTGGGTAGATTGGAAAGGATGGGTTGGAATGTCCAGGGAATTGAGGGGAGGGTTGGGAGAGGAACCAGGTGAATACTGGGGATTGGTGGGTATGTGGTTGAAAGTACAAAGTGGGGAATGCTCTTATGGTAATATGACAAGGAAGAGTTACTGGTTTACGGTGTTGGATGTGGGGGCATCCCGGACAGGGTGCACCCACAGCAGCCTTCTAGGGACGATGTGAGTGATCATTCTGTCATAATGTGTTGTATCAGTGAGTGAAGACACATATAATGAGTGGGAAGGAGTTCGACACCATCCTTGGGAGGATGGGTATGTTCACAAATAGACAGGTGGGAGTCTCTCAAGAGCATGGGCAGTTCCTAATAGGGAAGGACAAACCAGTGTGTCAAACCTCAATGTTGTTGCATGTAACTATTAATCTTGTCATACAAGGAGTGAAGACAGGGGTTCAGCATGGGCCCTGAGGAGAGGAGAGGGGAGAAATAAAATAGATTGAACAGGGGGTATTTAGTGGGCAGTGGAAGTGTTCTATATGATTTGACAATGATGGACACAGGACATGGTAAATATCATCAAAATTTATAAAAGTGTATGGCCTAAAATGTAAACAATAATGTAAACCATTGACCATGTTTTGTAGTTATGTTTCACTATATGTATATCAGTTATAACAAAGGTACCACCCACATATAAAAAGGTATTAATATGGGGGGAAGGAAAGGAGGAGTATGTTGGGTTTATGAGAGTCTCCTGTACTCTGTGTGTGACTTTGTTGCGACCTAAAACTTCTTTGCAAACAAAATGAAAAATAGTGAGGCACTAGGGAATGAGTGGGTGAAGGTGCCATGGTACAGAAAGGATACCAGATATTGCAGTGATGAAAGGCAAAATGTCAAAAAAATTTTAAATACTTTTCATTATTTTTTAATATCCCAATCTTTTAATTTAATTTTATTTTTATTCTTTTAAATTTTTTAATTTATTTCTTATATTTAATCTTATCATTATTGTTTCATTTTCCTATTAATTGTATTTGGCTATTGTAATGGCTTCATTTTTGAAGAAGGTTAGGATCACAGAAGGGTTACAACTGGGGAGGGGGAGGATCCCCGGTGTGGGATGGCAGTGGGGGATGTGTTGGAGGAAGTTCACTTGAACATACATATAAGTTATATAAGAATGTTCATATGGTCATGGGGCATTTTCACAGTGGGTGGAAACTCACACAATAACTGAGAGAATACTGAATTCTCATCCTGGAAAGCTCTTTCATATTCTCTATGTGAGCAGCAACAGTAACCCAAGTGCAGGGGCAGTGACTGGTGAAGGAGAATGATCCATTAATGGGCCCTTGATATTTATGACTAGGCTTATGAGCCCTTGTTCTTAAAATTGAAACTTAGCCTATTGTTATAGGGTGCCTAACAGTTGCCTTCTGAGAGTCTCCTTGTTGCTTAAATGTGGCCTCTCTCTAAGCCAAACTCAGCATATGAATGCATTAATTTTCCCCAGCATGGGACATGACTCCCAGGGATGAGCTTCCCTGGCACCAAGGGTTTACTACCAAGCACCAACTAGCAATGCAAATGGAAAATGATCTCAAATATAAGGGGGGAAAGGTAAAGACAAATGAGTTTATATGGCTAAGATTTTATATCTCAGCAGGATCTTGTAGACTGCCAAAGTAGATACTATCCCAAAAAGTGGGACCCTGGAGGGCTCTGGAGACACCCAGGTCCTATGGTCAGGGTGGATAGCTACAGAGTTTGGTGCCTTGCCAGTGGGCCCTACTTTGAAGTCTGTGCTCCTGAGAGTGACAGTGTTGGACTCAATTATATCTTCCCTACACATGACTCATCTGTCCCTTGTATTTAAACCTATATTTGGTGCTGGAGTTCATTGATATACATCCAGAGATTTGAGTCTTTGGGCTGTCCATGTGCCAGTTGGGCTTGCAGTTTCAATGGAGTTGTTACACCTACTCTATAGCTCATTGGACTACCCAGGACAACTGGTGGTAAGATGATGATGAGCAACAGCCATCGCAGGGAGCCAAGAGAGTCTGCAGGTGCAGACAGGATATTCCCATACATCTTCCCCATGGGATATAAACCCCCTCTCAATTTGAGGCAGAGTGGATGTCACAATCCCTGAACCCTCGGGATTGAGGGAAGACCTATGGACTAGAGTGGACTTACTGGTATTCTACTATAGACATATTGTGGTTCTAACAATGGAAGAAATTACAACATTGATGTGGAGCCTGTGGCCACTGGAGGTTCTGGGGTCAGGAAGAGGGAAAAGGAGTTGTAATACAGGGGCTTTTTCAGGACTTGGGAATCATCCTGAGTGACATTGCAACCACATTATAGGCCATTTTATATCATCACATAACATGCAGAACAGTATGGGAGAGTGTAGACTACAATGTGAACTTTGGTCCATTCTTAATAGCAAAGCTCCAGGATACATTTATCAATTAAAATGAATGTGCCACCTTAATGAAGGATATTAATGTGGGAGGGTATAGGAGGTTGTGAGGAGTGGGGCATATGGAAATCTCTATATTTTTTGTGTAACATTTATGTTATCTAATAATCTTTTAAAAAAAATTTTTGATGTTAATTTCTAGGCAAAAAAGTGAATAAGCAGGTTAAATAAAAAAAAATATTAAGAACATTAAAACCTATAGGGAAATATTTATTTCATTTCAAAATGGGGAAATGTAATCCAAATATAAAGGACTATATTTTGCTCTAGAGTAAAAATTTTACTAAACAATATTTAAAGCTTTGGAATAATAGCATCAAAAATGATTATGTATCAGGTACTAATGGGAAAACTGTTTTCCCCAATAAAGAATTCACTCAAAAAATCATTAATATGTGGCAAGATTTACAAGTTATAAAACATTTATTCAATAGAATAAACAGCAAGAGAGGCAATTAGACAGAATAATTTCAAATGGCTAATGGGCATATTGGGTGAGAAAATGTTCAAAATCACTCCCAATCATAAATTTGAAAATTAAAATTAAAATGAAGAAAGGAACACTACATTTATTTATTTATTAAATAGAGGATTTTAATGTACAGTCAGGCATGATTACCTGAAGTGTCTGTCCGATAGTTGGGAGTATGTTTTTGCAGACTCTGAAATTGCAGCCATCCCACAAAGGAATGGAGAAAAATAACTAGCCAAGAAAATGAGCTGGAACCCCAAGACTTGGACAGTGAAACACTTTTCTTCCCTCTTTCCTTAGCCCAGGAGATCTGGGGCATTAGATTCATTTCCTGAGGGCTGATCATTTCAATTCCATATTTTACAACTCTCTCATTCTTTACAACAGCAATTTTGACTGGCTTCTGTGAGTTCTAAAGATATTTACAATTCTTCACTTATTGTAGTCTTTTTATTTATACATAATTTGATGTTCATTTGGTGGTGCTCAGGGAAGTGGAATTGTAGTTGCTGCAGCAGTACATGACTGCAGATATACTATACATAAGGTTAACATCAGAGCAAGAGATCTCCAGAAGGGCAATGCCAACTGAAGGCTGTGTGTGCTCAAGAGCAATGAAGGCCAATCATGGGAGGGTACTGAAAGTGAAGCTCTCAATCAACACAATTTTGGCATTCTTTTGCCTTTGGTCAGAATTTTAGTTCTCATTCTAAATTGTCTGGGTTGCATTAAGAATTGTAATAGTTTATCTGCAAGCTCATAATTGAGTGTCTACTCATATATCTAGCATTGTGTTAAGCTTAGAATTGCTAAAGAATAAAGAAAGGACTGTGTGTTTTGGACGTCAATGTGTGGTTTGGCAAACCATCATTTAGGCTGAGAATATTAGTTAAGTTCAGTAGTTTGCAGAGAGAAATAGTAAAAGACACCAACAGCACCGGGCAAGGTTCCCAAACACTAATCTGGTATCAAGGAAGCATTCATCCAAAAAGAGATTCCAGATCTTAGGTTTAAAAATTGAAGGGAAATTGAGTCATCTCTTACTGACTCACTCCAGTTTCCACATTAACTTTTATATAGGAGTCTAATGAGAAATAGAAATCTCATAATATAACATGCTGTAGGATTAAAGTGTACATGGACACATACATTCCAAATGTTTAATAGTTTTTTTCCTTTGTATTTGCTTTTGGGAGTGTACATAATTTCACAAAGCAATTGCTTTGCTTCCATAATTATATAAAGAAACCAAAACCATATATCAAAAATACCTTGGACTTTTAAAGTGTAGGGGAGGACCTAAAGTAGAGAGGTCACAGGTTTTTAGCCTCAAGTATGTTTGTGCATCTCTCTTTAGGGTATTTTTATGGATTTAGGAAGACAAAATGGGTGGCCAGGAACTCACAAGGGGGCACTGCTGACAGTGGTTCTTGGTATTGAGCAACCACTGAATTTACTGAATTCTTCCCGGGAAAATAATCTGAAACTTTGATAACCTGTTTCCTACTCTTTCGATTATTCAGGCTTTGTTCTGGCTTCCTGTTTCAATTCAGGCTAAGATTCCAAAAGCAGAATACTCTAGTTTTCCTGTCTCATTCATTCTTCTCAAATATCACCCACAAAATCATACCTTGACCACAACCTTAATAGGGTGGCAATTCCTGCATTCTCTTGCTGCATGAACCATGACTATTTATTTGTCCACTCTAACCCTCAGCTCTCTAATAGCTAACATGGTTATTATTAAGTTCTGAATCTTAGAGAATTCTCTTGGCATTTAATGGATAATTCTTCCAAAATGGCTAACATATGACATAAGCTCAGTCATGAAAGAAGCAGTCTTCTCTTTTCCTGGGCCATTTCATTTTTTTCTGAGGATAGGCACACATCTTGCTGTCACTGCCACCAACTGACTCTACTCAATATCAGTCAGAGCTGCACATTAAGAATATTAGACCCTCTATTTCTGGGGCATAATTACCAAATAAAATATGTATTAACCCCAAATTCCTTTAAATCCAGAATGTAAAAAAATATCAACTGTGTATTTTGTAAAGAGGCAAATGGTAATGATATACTGTTGTCATATATCTGATTCTTGATACTGGGGAAATTAAAATGGATCCCAGCTGAATGAGACATTCCATGCTGGCAATATTCTGAAAATGACCTTAGAGATATATGAACATCTGTAAAACGTGGAATTAGCAGTGATTCTTATTCCTCTGGATAAATAAGATTGTTAAGAATGAAGTAGAAATTTTATTAGTCTACATAACTGACTATATACAGAATGGCTAGTGGTAAAATTAAACATATAATTGTTTTGATGTAGAAATACTCAACCCATTTTATCAAGGTCTATAATTTCTAGCACTGCAACATTCCTAAAAGAAATAGAGGTCATGGGATAATAATAATAAGTGACAATCAAGTACAGCTGATGTATTATTTTCATTGAAGAGGCCTAACCTGGTGGACCAAGGCTAACTCTGTATCCAAGCATATCCAGATGGTCAGTGGAGAACAGAACTTCCTGAGTCACCAAGGTCAGTGTGGTGTCTGGTGATGATATTGCTGGAGAGGTGGATGCAGCTAGCTGCCTCTGCCTGAATGTGCATTAGTATTGTGCAGGGTGGAACCCTGCAGTCCATCTGGGACCATGAGATATGATGCTGTGAGCTCTCTGGAGACCCTGCTTGGGGAATATTTTTGCTATCTCTAATTATAGAGTTTTATTTCCAGGAAACATTATCTAAGATATTCCAGGACCCCATTTATTGTTTTTTGAGAGAGCTGATGAAGAGAAAATCCTGAGGCAATAAGCAAGTACGACTTAGTGCAAGTAAATGCAAATCATATACAAAGCAGAGGGAAACAATACAGGGGATTTTGACAGTGCCAGAACAAATGTTCACGAGGACAGAAATGTTGCAAGTGAAAACTTATAATTCAGTTGATGGTCATTTTTCAGCTTAGTTCAATCAGCTACTTAATTTATACTTTGAGATTAAGTAAAGTTTTATGGAATTTAAAATACATAAATCATAAGTATACATCTCCATGAAATTTTCCAATGTGAAGTTTCTTAAGTATCCAGAACTCTGATTGTGAACAGTTGCTTGGATAAATGTGATATTCACATACAATGGATCATTTTCCATCCATAAAAAGGAATGAAGTCCTGATGCAATCTACAATATTGGTTAACTTTGAAGACATCATGTTGAGTGAAATAAGCCAGACTGAATATGACAAATGTTGTATGACTGAAGCAGGATAAAATAGAGTTCTTAGGAGGAGAGTCAGAAAGCCTAATAAATTTTCACACAAACATCACCCAGTAGAATAAAACTGGAGCAACATCCTGTTGGACTCATGTAGGCAAGTTATCAGTAGGCAGTTGGTACCTGTGGATGTGCACAAATAAGTTATGAGAAAGCGGCTTACAACTTTCACAAGATGCAAAAAGGAAACAACACCAACAGCATGTGACTACTGACTGCACAAAGAAGTCATAGGATTGCAAATTGAGGCACCCACCCAGCAGAAAGTAGGAAAAAAGAGGATATTCCATGCTGCCCATCTGTTTTTATAAGCCCTTCATGGGAGCAGCAGCTGGGAGTCAATCACTACTGCATAGAAACCTCTAAACCTCTAAGAGAATCAAATCACCTAATAGAGCTTCTCTGGTTTGTCTCAAACATACCTATCATTGCAGACCTTGGAGTCTGTACCCCCCAATAAAACAGGGGCCCCCAGGGCAGAACTTTGAATTTCCCTCCCTTGAGAATGCCCACCTTATACTCTAAAGTCCTATTTCTGTTCTCTTGCTTTACCCCCACCCCCAATGAAATCTCTATTTGTCTAATTAAATTGTGGCACATCCTTGAATTCTTTCTTGTGACAATGCCAAGGACTAGACTTTACCTCCAATAAAATGATCTAACTTATATATGAAATAACTAGAATACACAAATATATAAAATTATAGACTAGAACACTGGGGTGGGAAAGGAGTATTAATGCTTTAGTGGTATGGAGTTTCTGTTTGGGGTGATGGTAAAGTTTGTTAATTGATGTTGTTGATGGTGGCAAAACAGTGTGGGTGGCAATTAACACCACTGTGGTTTACATGAGAATGTGTTAAAAGGAAAATTTTAGATTGTATATAGATTACTAGAATAAAAATGAAAACAAAACCAAACAATACATAAAAATGTTTGATGAAATTTATGAACTCTAATGTAAACAATGGACTATCTTTATAGTATAATTATAATATTATTGTTTCTTTACTTGTAACAAAGTTAACACACTAATGCAAAATGTGAATATTAAGGAAAAATATGGGGGTGGTGTATTTGAACTTTGTTTTTCTGCAGGGCTCTTTTGTATACCTATATCTTCCCTAATAAGAAAGAACATGATCACTGTCTCAGGTGGTTTTCCAGCATCCTTCTAATCATTATGTCACCAAGAGTGACCACTATCCAAACTGATCAATCCATGTCTATGAGTATCATCATTTGACTCTGGCTAATATGATATATTTTTTGTATGAATTTCATCCATATTGTCACAGGAATTTGGAAGTTTCATTTTCTCATAGATTTCCTTAGAGTTCTCTTTTCTATTGCTGAGAATTTCTTTATTATAACTCAGTGATGTTTGATTATAATGTATTAATAATACAAATATATTGTAATATGTTCTGAGAAACATTTCATTACAATATACACACAAAAATATACCATAATTTACTCATACTTTCTACACTTCAGAACTAGCTGAAGTTTCTGGACTGTTAGGAGGCATTTATTTATTCTTTTTTGTAGTATCTTTTTTTTTCCCTTTAGATGTGATTTTTTTAAAATTAATTAATTTTTAAAAAGATACTTAGATTACATAAATATTACACAAAAATTATACGGATTCCTATATCCCCAACCTCCCACACCTCCCACAACCTCCCATATAATCATCCTTCATTAGTGTGGCACATTAGTGCAATTGATAAACACATCCTGGGGCTTTGCCATTAAGCATGGACCATAGTTCACATTGTAGACCACACTCTCTCCCACACACTTCTACATGTTATATGATGATATAAAATGGCATATATCTGTCATTGCAATGTCACTCAGGACAATACCCAAGTCCCAAAAAAGCCCCTGTACTGCAACTGCTTTTCCCTCTCCCTGCCTCTAGAGCCTCCAATGGCCACTGGCTCTACCTCAATGTTGTAATTTCTTCCATTGCTTGAATCACAATATGTCTATAGTAGAATACAGCTATGTCCACTCTAGTCCACAGCTCTTCCCCCCATCCTGATGACTCTGGGATGGTGATGTCCACTCCACCTCCACTTGAGAGGTGGCTTATATCCCATCACAATGATTGATGGGATTACCCTGCGTGCAGCTGCAGACTCACTCTGTTCACTGGGATGGCCATTGTCCATCATCTCACTGCCAGTTGTCCTGGGTGAGTCCAATGAGCTTAAGAGTAGGAGTTGTTGCTCCACCAAGGTTCTGGGCCCAGCTGGCACATGGAGAGCACAAAGACTCAAGTCTTTGGACATACACCTACAAACTCCAGCACCAAGTGTAGGTGTGAATAGAAAGGACAGATGAGCCATGTGCAGGGAAGACATAGTTGAGTCCAATTCTGTCACTCTCAGGAGCACAACCTCCAGAGTAGGGCCCACTGGCAAGGCACCAAATTCCAGAGCTATCTGCCCTGACATAGGACCTGGATGTGTCCAGAGCCCTCAGGAGCCCCACTATTTGGGGTGATATCCACTTTGGAATTCTGTGAGATCCTCCTGAGATGTGTGTAAGCATCACCTCTGGGATGACCTCCTGACTCATTTTGAAGAGTTTTACCATATAAACTCATTTGTTTTTACCCTTTCCCCTTTTATAAGGTCTTTTTCCAGTCGCATTGCCAGGTGGCACTTGGTAGCAATCCCTCAGTGCCAGGGAGGCTCATCCCCAGGAGTCATGTCCCATGCTGGGAGGAAAGTAATACATTAATATGCTGAGTTTGGCTTAAAGGCCACATTTGAGCAACAAGGTGGCTCTCAGGAGGCAACCATTAGGCATCCCATAACAATAGGCTAAGTTTCCATTTCCAGAGCAAAAGCCTATAAGGCAAGTCATCAATATCAAGGGCCCATCAGTGGATCATCCTCTTTTACCAGTTACTGCCCCTGAACTTGGGGGACTTTTGCTGCTCTTAGGAGGTGTTTTTAAGAACATTCATCTGCACTTGATTTTGTGAACTTATGTCCATTTATGTGTGATATATAATGAAGAGTGAGATTTATTAATCATGCAATGTGCACATGTATAGCTTTGATAGATAACGTCAAACCAATTTTTCTTCAAAGTGGTTGTTGAGCAATAAGGGTAGCAGCAATATGTTTAATTAATGCAAAGATATCTGGAACTCAAAATAAAGGGGATATAATGAATCCATTCCTCCAGAAAAAAACTGAACATTTGGGTATACAAAAGATAGCTGATTTTTTAAGGAGACAAATAGAGCATTTTCTTTAAAAAAGCTCACAGATAAATAGGGAGGCATCCTAACTGGGAGGGAAACACCAGCTTTTATTAGCATGGGAGGTGAACTTAGAGTAAGACCTTTAGAATTTATTAAAGATTTCTTATCGATACAACTGGCAAAAAAATATACAAACCAGGAAAGTTTAAGGCAAGTCCTCAATGAGGGGAGCTGTTTGCTTTCTGGCACAGTTTTTAGCTCTGACCAAGGCTCTTATTTCATCACTTGGGACTTAGATAGAGAAACAAATGTAAATGAAATCCAAAAACCAGACCAGCTGCTGTCATTAGGAATATTTCTCTCGTTTCAGTCTTTTCATTCCTGTCTCCTACTCTCACCTGTAACTGAGGCCCAAAAGCTGTCCCTGCCATAGAGCTCATTGCCTGCAGTCCCAATATGATCTTGGCAATGTCAAGTGGAAACATCTGGCTTCTTCTTGTGTTTCACTGTGTGCTGTGCCTGTCTCCCACCTGAACACCAACCTACAGCACCAAGATGCATGAAGCATTGGGCCGCTATGGAACTCCACTCTTCTCTTATGCACTGTAAATTTGGCTGAAGCAACAAGAACAACAAAAATCAATGCCAAGGCCCTTGTGCTCTCAAGATATTAAAATGAAATTAAAACATGAGGGCAGCAAAGACCACACAGAAATCATTGTTCTTTGGACCAAGATACTCTCCATTCTGCAATACATTCATGTAAATGCCAGTAGAGGAGGATGCCGTGACAGCTCTCCCCTCTTCCCTGAAACACTGGTTTCTAAAAAATTGCTTTTTTCTTGTACACAGACATGAAATATTACATTGTCTAAACAACAATGCCAATTTAAAAACACACAGGCATGCCCAGGAGACTTGTTGAAAGGGTCAAGGGACTTGCTTGGAAGTGAACCAGGGACCTGGACCCAGTTGTGCTGTTTAGTGTCCAGATCTTTTACAACTTCAAAGCAAAGTAAGTGTATGAGCTAGTCAAAACCAAAATGCAGCTGTTAGTAAAAGGCCCTTTGTGCTCGAGGGGTAGTTCTAATGGATCATAGTCAAATAAAAACTCCCTGAAATACAAGTCTGAGAATTTGTGTTTAATGTTCACATTGATTTTTTTTCTTTGTGATTTAAAAATGCCACCCAGTATACAAGATTTTAGTAACCCATGTATTATCCCTAACAATGTCCTATAAAATGCCAAGTATTCTTAAGCAAAATACTAACCGTACAATAAGATAATGACATTTGGCTTCCTCTGCTGGCCCAACACCTTTCATTAGTAGTTCAGGTGAAAACTGATTACAGCACAATCCAGTTATCAGTTTGAAAAATTTGCCATCTGTGAGTATTAATATATAAAACTCTGCTTGCTTCAAGCAATTGGTTTGTGGAGGCTCAGGTTACCCTTTTGATCACAAATGAACCACTGATTCTTTTTCTGTTCTCAAATTAATAATTTAAATTTCATCATAAATTCCCACCATAATGAAAGGGGGCCTCAGAACCCCAGGCCTCCTTTTCTGCTTCCCATTTGCAGTTGCCTAAATCAGACTCCTAGGAAGGGATTCTTTCAAGAAAGTGAAGGGGGCTGCCAAAGACAGACCCCATCCCTTCCCACCGCAGTGCCAATCCCATGTTGGCCCCTCACTTTTCAGTCTCTCAGCCTCTGTTTTATCTCTGCATTTTGAGTGGATTTGGTGTCAAACACAACTTCAGTAAAATTGAAAAAGAGAAGATCCTCAAGGCATAAGGTGATCAAAAGGATTGCAGTTATTGGTGGTGAAAAAACACTGCATTCAACCTGGCCCTCTCTGACATAGCAAATAAACTGAAATGTACAAAGAATTAGAGCATAGAGAACAACAAGACTATACACTTGGTAAAGAACATTAAAAACAGATCCATTTTCCAAATACATCTTCTGCAAATACCGCTGTGGGGAGTGAGCTCAGGCTTATTACAGCAGCACTTTGGAACTTGCAGACGGCTTTGACAGGTTTCAGTTGCAAACTCTCCCAAGTATTGTTCTGCAGCATTTCTTTGGCTACTGCTCCAGGGTCGGTGAGCATCCTTCTCATGTGAGAAGACAGGGTGAGTACTGCTAAGCAGTGAAAAAATGGTGACCTAAGAGTATGAAAAGTCTTTGGAAAGCAGCAACATGACAAACATCACCAGGAAGTTCTGCCTAGATGACCCACAGCTACATCATGACAGTGAAGATCTTGCCACAGCTGGCCTGGAGGAACCAGGTGCTGTAGGCCATGTCAGCCTAGGAGGAAGAGTCCTAGGTCATAGTTGTCACCATCAGCCACTTCTCAGCACCTGTGTACTGAGGACTGCATGATTCCCCTGAATCAGCCTCACCAATTATTTCTGAATATTACTTGGACATTTTGCATCTTTTCTTCAGGATCTTAAGATGCATATTGTCCAAAATCCTGACCTGGAGGACTCAGTGTCACACCTAAGGTCAGATGAAAGGCCGGGGCTGCAATTCAGGTCCTAGCCCAAGAGAGGAACTAAGAAGAGACTAAGAGACACCAGAAGGGAAGTCAAGCACAGGGGAAAGGTGCCCTGAGGATCTCCAGAAGGTGGAGGATGTGCTGCAGGTTAGGGGTGAGGGAGCAGTGGGACCCAGGGAAGGGCAGGATGGCAGCTGGGAGTGGTGGGGAGCAAGGGCAGGAGCAACCTGTCCAGCACCAGAACCCCAGAGACTTAAGAGGCCCAGACTCATGCCCTTGCTCATGGGGTCCTGAGAGGGCCCCACAGCTCTGCTGGATATTCCCAGGTTGACAGAAGGAAGCAGCCAATGAGGAGATGCCTGAACCAAAGAGCAAGAGTGTTAATCTCATTGAACAAATGAACCAGGTCTCACAGGATTTCTTCCTGGATGATACAGTGATTTTAACAGCTTCATTGTTGTTCGGTTCCACATCATTTTAAATAACAGGTGTCTAAAATTGGATGTGTATTATGATTAGGTAAGTAAATGCCCCCCAAACCTAAATGCATCTACTGTAAGCTTCCCTATGCCATTGACTTGCTCAGTATAGTTCTGTTGATATGTCTAAGTAGTTGAATTTATTTCACCTTTTACAATCCACTACCCTTCAGGAAAATAAAATATTGATTATTTTATTTTAACTTTGTTTATTAGACCCATGGCAGCCACATGCCCATAATGAAAGAAACTATTTTCAAAATCAATCTGTTTCTGAACAATTGTATGGACAGAGTAGAATGTTTGATACTTTTACCTTTATATTAACTCTTCAAAGGAAGCTTATATATGATCTGCTAAACTTAAAGCCTCTAAAAATGTCAGTAATTTAGTTATGATCTTGAATATGTGAAAAATTCATTTCATTTTCATATGCAATATCAATATCTCAGAAAGAATTTGCATAGAGAATCTTTAGGTCATCCTCCTTCCCCCATCCCACCCCATTATCTATGTTATAATACTATAGAGAAAGGTACCAAATAAATATTTGAAATTCTTTATACACTTTCAAATGGATCAGTAAAACTGTTCACAGGGAACTAAAGAAGGTTTCAGGTGTCATTAACAGAAACGAAATCCTCCACTCTGTCCAAAATGTTTGTTTTATTCAATCATTTCTATCAAAGACAGAGCAACCCTAATTTTGAACAGATGAGATTATGCATAAATTGTAGGCTACCATTTTGTAAATTATTCTTCCTCTTAATGACTATTTTTAAAATACTTACTTAGCATGCATGAAAGAATATCGTTTTCAAGATGTCATTTTTTGAAGACACTCTGATGATTTGAAAATATTTGTCAGAGTAAAGTATAATCAAAGACAGAGAAAAGGAACATTCCAAGGATATATATAAATGAGTGAATTATCACCCTTCTTATGTTTTCACAATCATCAGCATGCCTGAGAAATTTACAAGGATGACAATAATAACAGAAATCTTGCCCATGGGGTTTCCTCAGGATTGGATGCTACAGAGTCTGTATGCCACACTTTTCTTCTTCATTTAACTGACAGCACTCACAGGGAACCTCCTCAGAGTTACCCTCACCACCCTTGAACAGCATCTCCCAGTCCCCATGTATTTCTTCCTGAGGAATTTGCCTTTGATGGATATGTGATTCTTCTCCATCACTGTCTCCAAATCCATCATGAACTCTGACCAACATCCATTCCAACTTCCTACTAAGATGAGCCTCATACAATTTTCTTACCCTGTATTTTTCACTGGCACTTGACTATGCACTTTTTACAGTCATGCCTGATGACCACTCTGCTGCCATTTGCCATCCTCTGTCCTGGGGCTCCATAATGGTTAGAAGTACCATGTACAGATACAAACTGCATTGTGGCTCAGTGGTTATGTCTATGGCTCCATTCATGTGGCAGGTACTTTCTCTGTCAATTTCTGTGACCTGAACATTGAGCATCAGTGCTCCTGTGTTATTCCAACATTGTTTAACCTTTCTTGTTCTAGAGTACATGTTTTAGAATACGCATTCATTTATTATAGTTGGTTGTTGTTTTTCTTTCCTGTGTTTTATTTTAATGGTTGCTTCCTATGTTCACATTTTTGCCACCATGGTAAAAGTTCCACCTGCACAAGACAGATGCAAATCTTCCTCCAGCTGCATGTCCCATACCACTGTTGGTGAGCTTGTTCCTCTCTTCTGGAGTCATTGCATGCTACAGTTCCAACTCCATCATCACTGGACATCTTTCTGTCTGTGTTATACTCTCTTTTATCTCCCACCCTGGATCTTGTCATTTACAGCCCGAGGAACAGGGACATGAAGCCTGTCATTGACAAAGTATTCAGTGTGAAACTAGTACCCAAAACATTAATGTCTAAAATGCCCATGACTCCAATATCTACTAAAGTATATTGAATTATTTGGTGTACAGGAATCGATCTTAAAGTTATAAGTTACCTTCTAATCCATTGTTACTACTACAGAGGTATTCCTTTCCTTACCCCCAATATGCCTTTCCCCTTTTCCTTCCTGGTAAAATTGGATTGAGAAAGGTAATAGCTTTTCCTGGGTTTGGAACACTGGTCTAGATGGAGATTGTTATGATGGTGAGGATGATGGTATGCCTGTCAGTCTAAGTGATTCACACAGTTTTCTCAATCTTGCCACACAAAATCTTTGCAAGGCAACTACTATTAATATCCCCAAGTTTTCCATCAGAAAAACTGAGGCATATGGAGATTAAGGAAATATCTTAAGTCATACTGTTGGTAACTGATAAGGTAGGTTCTCTATGTAATCATAACCAGGGAGTTATTCTGTTCACTAAGCACAGACTTGGATGTCATCCTCACATGACTGGGCCATCAGATTGGTTCTCTTTTATTGGCCATTACATGCTTTGTTATAATATTAATATATGACTATAAAGTATCAGTTATCCAAAACAAGGAATAAACACTTAGCTGTTAATATTTGTT
>JAQZBX010069023.1:0-15647 GCA_029593785.1 Cabassous unicinctus | reverse complement strand
GAGTGTCATCTCACCTCCCGCTGCCAAGAACGAGGACCCCATGTAAGCCGCCTAATACATGCTCACTTACTTGCCAAGCTGGCCTTGTCCAAGTCATTCTTTGGTCTGATGTATTCTTCTCAGTTCAGCGGGAAGCTGTCATATTACACAGCCCCTTGCTATACTCCAAACACCTCTATTTTGGGGTTCAACTTTTCATAATGCACCAAAAACAACCCAAAACCAGATCAAAGGAACAACAATGTTGGATTAGAAAGATTCTTCATCTATTCAGACCCAAAAGATAGCTTCAGAGAGAAGAGCTCTGGACCCAGATATGTCTCAGTGTAATTTTCATGTAATTTCAGTAAAAGGAAGTGGTTTTCATGAAGATGCCAAGATCTTGCTCAATAAATTTTGAGAAGATAAAGCCATATTGTGACTCATTTTGCCTGAACACTTGAATCAGGTGGGCTCTATATTTGATTACCAACTGTCATAATTTATACCACACTTTTTCCTTAGGAGGAAGAGACTAAAGGACTGTGATATTTTGGGGCATGCATTCTCTTTGACATGCAAATGCTTACCAGAGGCTCCCTCCTGAAATCCTCAGATTGCATTGCATTAAATTTCCATTATTTCATTGCATTAGAGAGTGGTGATATAATCGCCAAAGGGCCAGGAATCTACAGTTTCATTTCCATAGTGTCTTCATCTAGGAGAACATGGGTAAGACAGGTGAAAATTTGAACAGTGCTCTCAAGGGTATGCTGATCCTACCTTCTATAATGTTATGGACACCATTTATAGAATTGAGATCATTGATTAGGAAACACAAAGAGGAGATCTTCACAGTTTTCAGAATTTACAGTATGTTAGTGGAGTTTTAATATAAACCAGGTCATCCCTTGATCATCCTTCACCTTGATCATCCTGAGACAACTGTAATATTGACATTGTAAATTGAACTGAACTCTCAAAAAAAGATTTTGCAAAATTCAAAATCTGAACTTACCAATCAAATAATATTCTGCATGTATTTGGTGTCATTTTCCTGAAACATGGGGCATGTATTTATGGGAATTTCACAAAAGCACTTGACATGTTCCTATTTGTGAATGTTCACAATATACCAATAACTACCCAAAGGAAAAAAAAGGTTGGGGTCATTAAGTTTCCTTGTCTATTAGGACCCAAAAAATAGCTCAGGATAGATATGGCTCAAGATAATTTTCATATAATGTCAGTAAAAGCAACAGCTAAAATGTAGATACCAAGAGCTTTCTTGATTAATTTTGATATGATAAAGCCATACTGGGACACATTTATGGTGAAAAAAATGAAGTTAGTCTCTATGACATTTGATTACCAACTGTCATAAGTAATACTATGCTCATTCTGTTGGAGTAAGAGATTGAAGGCTCATGTTATTTGAGAGGTGAAATTCTGCTATCAAGTTACTCATCCATTTATACAATGCCATGTTTGATGCAGAATACTACTTACAATTCTGGGAATTTCACTCTTATATTCTAGTTTCCATCAGGTTAGAAATTAACACAGATTCATCTAAACACTTAATGATTTCAGAAAAAAATTGGTCATTGAAAAAAATTGATACTGTAAAAAGAAATAAAACAAAACAGAGTTTCAATAACCAGGAGATTTAAAATGGAGTCAGAAGTTCATTCTGGAGGTTACTCTTCAGAAAATATCAGCCAGATATCACAAACTTCCTTTGAGGATTATGTTCATGTGTCAACCTGGCCAGGTTATGGTGTCCAGTTGTTTCGTCAAGCAAGAACTGGCCTGATTGTTACTGTGAGGACAGGTTACCTGCATGCATGGCTGATTACATCCACAAGCAACTGAAGAGATTTTGTTCAACAATGAGAGAAGTCTCATCCAATCAGTTGAAGTCTTTACAAGAAGTGATATTTCAGTAGTCAGAAGAGAGAATTCCCATCCTACTTCAGCCAGCCAGCTTCTGCTGGGGAATTCATCAAAAACCTTCACTGGAGTTCCCAACTTGCAGTCAGCCCTATGGAATTTGGACTTGTGCATCCCCACAGTCATGTGAGACAATTCTTATAAAACTCTCATAATATTTACAGATATCTCTTGTTGTTCTGCTTCCCTAGAAAACTCTGACTCATACAGCTTTGGTACCAGGAGTGGCTCTTCAGAAACAGAATCTTAAGGATGAGATTTCTGAATTGGTTCTGGGGTTTTTAGAATTGGTTCTCTAATCTGATTAGTTTCAAATACACTAATGACTCTACTTCTAAGAATCAAAATGACACTGATAGTCCATGGCATGAGTTGGCAAAAGAGATATGCAAAATATCACCACTGGATATAGCTGCCCAAGTGCTTATAAGAGCAAGACTATGGGTGATAGTGATTTTGACACCTTAAAAGAGATTTGTGGAGTAAAAGGTATAATGATGTTGGCTGGTTGTAACTAAATATACTGGATACAGTTAAAAAGAAAGGAATGAGCTCAAGGCTTCAAATTAGAAACTTAAGAGCCACATGAAAGATATGAAAGTTTCTGATGTAGGCCCTGAAAGAAAGTCTTATTTTGTGTGGCTGTAGACTTGGCATTTCTAAAAACAATACCCAGAGTCTCATTGTTCAAGTGGTTGAATTACAACATAAATTAATTTCCAAATTGCAGGATGCTTGCTGTTAAAATGAGGACACTGATTGGAAAGGAATGCGATCCTTAAAATTGGAATGGGGACACAGGGGTTTATAATGATGGGACGAGGCATTGAAACCCTAGATTCTTCTAAGTCTTTGCCAGATAAACCCTCATTGTTCTGCCCTGGAGACCAGCCACCTGACTTCCAGTACACCCTGAGGACTCTTCCATCCACCTCCAAGCAGAAAAGATTAACCTTACTGTGCCTGATAAACCTGTAACTACCTCCCCTTAGCAAACAGCCCTCACTCCTCTGTATGAAGAGGTTAACCCTGTTTCACCAGATGAAACTGAAATGGAATGCCCTGAGATAGTTGGTTTGCAAGACACTTTTAATTCTTCTCATGACCCCTCTTTACCTGTAGACCTATAATTAGCCTGATGTCCCAACAAGCCCCTAAAGGTGAGGTACAAAGTGTGACCCATGATGAGGTACACTATACTATAAAAGAACTGCATGATATTTCCTATTTAAATTGACAGAAATTAGGGGAATGTATGCAGGAATGGATATTAAGGGTGTGGGATAATGGTGACAGGAATATAAAGTTGGATCAGGCTGAATTTATTGATGTGGACCCACTAAGCAGAAATTCTGGATTCAAAGTTGTAGCTCAAGGAGTTAGAAAGTACTCTAACAGTTTGTTCAAGTGGTTGGCTGAAACATGGACCAAAAAGCTTGCCTACATTACCTGAGGTCAAAATGCCAGAACTTCTCTGGTATAATGTAGATGAGGGGATCCAAAAGCTTAGACAGTTTGGGTGCTAGAGTGGATTTACCATATAAGACCTGCTCACCCACCCCAGGAATGTCCAGAGGACACACCTTTTACCAGGACGGTGAAGAATAACCTAGTGAGACTAACACCATCTTCCCTGAAGAGCTTTGTGGTTGCTCTTCTCTGTAGGTCAAATATTACTGTGGACTACCTTGGTTACTCTTCCAATAAAACTCATTAATGTGGTTGAGACCATTAATCAGGGAACACAAAGTGGAGATCATGTCAGGTTTCTTAATTTGGAATATATTTGCTTCATTTTCATATATACACAGGTCATCACAAGATCTTCCATAGCCTATATATACATTTGTGAGACAAAAGTGATATTGAGGAAGTGGGTGTGGCTCAGTGGATAGAGCTCCCGTTTACCATATGGGAGGCCCCGGGTTCGCTTCCCGGGGCCTCCTTGTGAGGGCAGGCCGGCCGGCCCGCGTGGCGCGGTAGGCTGATGCAGCAAGACCTCACAGCAGGAAGAGGGTGTGGCTCAATCAATAGAGCCCCCATTTACCATGCGGGAGGCCCCGGGAAGCGAACCCGGGGCCTCCTTGTGAGAGCAGGCAGGCCCGCGCCGTGCGGTGGGCTGATGCAGCAGGACCTCACAGCAAGGGGGAGATAAGCAGACACGGAAGAAACACACAGCGAATGGACACAGTAAAACACAAGCAGCAAGGGGGGGATAAATAAATAAATAAATAAATCTTTAAAAAAAAAAGTGATATTGACTTGCTGAGTTCAACTGAACTCTCTTAATAGAGATTTTGCATAATATTCAAAATATGAGTCCACAAATATAGTAATATGCTGTGCATATTTGTTGCAGTTTTTCAGACACATATCTATATATTCATAGGAATTTCACATAAACACTGGAAATGCCCCTATGTGGGGTTCTCAGTATTCAAAATGTGTGAAAAACTACACAAAACCAGCTTGAGGGAACAAGTTTGGGAACAGTAAGATTATTCACCTATTCTGACACAAAAATATCTCAGTTGTAGAGGTAACCCTTAATCAAGAAATGTCTCCTGTAATTTTTATGTAATTACAGAAAAAAGAAGTTATTCTCATACAGATGTCAACTATTTGCTGAAGTAATTTCGAGAAGATAAAGCTATATAGGGACTCATTTTGTCTGAACACTTGAATCAGTTGGTCTCTATGATATTTGATTACCAACTGCCATAATTAATACCATGCTCTTTCCATAAGGGGAAGATAATGAAGTGGTATCGTATTTAGGGGCTGTCAATCTGCTACCATCTTAATCATCCATGTATCCAGTGCTGTGTGTGTACAGAAGATTTTTTTTTCATTCTCACATTTCCTATTATATATTCCTGGGTCCCTCAGTTGGAAACTCATCATTGAACCAAAAGGAACCTAAATCAGCTAATTTATTTGAGATTAAATTGGGAATCTTCTATTTATTGATATTAAGTCATCACTTGGACATATACATGGGATCAGAAACCTCCTCAAATCAAAATTATATCCATTTCAGAAAGTAAGTTAAGGTTTCTTTAAGAGGAAATCATGAATTGTTAAGACACACATTCGGAAAAGTCTATCATAATGACATTCAAGACAAGCTAGGGGCCCAAGGGGTTGAGTTCACTAGCTGAAGTTTCAACATGCAACAGATTGGTAAAAATAAATCACTCACCTCTTATCAAGGATGGTTCACTGCACAGCTATTCCCTCTGAAAGACACAGGTAAAATCTGTGAATTGAAAACAGGCATAGGCCACAATGCTAGGGCAAAATAGAATGCTAGGGGAAGATGGGTGAGACACAGTCAAAAGTTTGAATAGTGCTCCCAAGGGTAACGTCATGGACCTCAGTGACCAGTCTTATAATAAGATCAGTTCATACAGTTAAGACCATTGATCAGGGAAGATGACTTTCTGGATTTAGAGTACTTAAGAGGAGTTTTCTTCCAAAAACTTTGCATTCCTTGATCATCCCTAACCTATATATATAAGTGTGAAACAAGTGTAATATTGACATGGTAATTCCAACTGAATGCAAAACTTTCAAATATGTACCTACAAATCCAATAATAGGTCTTGCTTATATGGCTCAATATTCCAGGCACTTGTTGCATGTAGTCATAAGAGCTTCACATAAGCACTGGATATACCTCTATTTGGGGTTCTAAGTGTTCACAATAAATTAACAATAAACCAAAATCAGATTGAAAGAACAACAAAATCATATTCAGAAAAATGCTTTGTCTATTTAGACCCAAAAAAAAAGCTCAGGAGAGAAAGCAGCCATGTATCCAGGAATGGCTCCATGGAAATTCTGAAAGGACTTTCAGAAAAAGAAAGTTATTCTCACAAAGCTGCAAAGTATTTGCTAAAGCAATTTTGAGAAGATAAAGCCCTATTGCGGAAAAGGACTGTGGGAAGATGGTAGAGAAGGGAGCTCCAGCTCTCAGCAGTCCAACCAGAACAAATATGAAACAGAGAAGAACTGCCTGAAACAACTATTATGAAAATCTGGAGACCAGATGAATGCTATACAGCATCCAGGGAAAAGCAGGAGGAAAAGGCTGTTAAATTATGGTAAAAAAACAGTAAATTGTTCTCTTAGCATGGTAGCTATTAGCACTCATCCCTCAATCTTGTGGCAGGCTCTTGTAGGGTCCAGACCCTGGCTACCTCACTGGTGACAGAAAGGGGCATAAAAATCCTCTTCCCCATGTCCAGGGATGGGCACAGCTGATTAATGATCACAACTTTTGATGAACAACTTTGGATCACTGGGAGCCTGGCTTTGAGGGTGGCCATTACTTCAACCCACCCCAGAAAATGGCAGAGAAGACTTAAAGATACTACATTCCTCAGGACCATAGAGGACAGTTAGTTGAAGGGTTGCATGTGTTGGGCAGGCAAAGAAAGCTCAGCTTTCAGGAGTCATGGAAGAAGCTCTTGGTGTCCTTCCTGAACCCCAGCCCAGGGCACTTTAGACCAGTCTGTGCCCCTATCATAGGTCCCTGGCCCTGTACTGGATGGGAAAGATTGATTTAGAAATGTCTTCTCTGGCATGCCTCTTCCCACAGAATTTTCCCTCCAGGTAAAAGCAACTTGAGAAAACAAAGAGTGTAAGAATTTATAGAGGTGGAAAATCTGGGGTAAAGTCTTGTCAACTTCAAACACCTTGGAGAGGGCAATCTGTTTCCTGGGAAACAGACAGGACAACCAAACTTCTGTAAACAGGGGAACTCTAAAACAACTAACAATCAAAAGCCCAGGAAAAGATACATGCCCAGAAAATGAGGGAAACCCCAGCATACTGCATTCTCATTGGGAAAACCATCCTTATAGGAGGATTGAAGCTCAAGATAATTTCTGTCTTGTCACCAGCTGGTTACAAAATCAAGTAATGGACATTTCAGAGAATGAATCACAGAGTTAACATTTTAAAGTATTAAAATACATAGTGTAAAACAGAGTGCAAGGTAAAGAAACAGGAAATGATGGCCCATCCAAAGGGAGAGTATAAAAATTCAGAAAACACAAAGAAGGACATAGTGAGGAAAGCCTTTTGAAAAATGACCTTAAAAATGCACAAGAGATGAAGGAAAATACAGAGAAAGAACTAAAGGATATCAGGAAAACAATGAATGAGAACTATAAGAATATTAATAAATTTTTTTAAAAAGGAACAAAACAGAACTACCGGAATTAAAGACAAAATTCACTGAAATGAAAAATTCCCAGAAGGGTTTAAAGAGCAGATTGGAGCTGGCAGAAGAGAAAATCAGTGAACTCAAAGACAATACATTTGAAATGAGTCTGGCTAAGAAGCAGCAATAAAAAAGAATTATAAAAAGTGAAAATAGCCTAAGACACCTCTGGGACATCTTTAAACATACCAATATATGCATTAAAGTCTTACTAGAAGGAGAAGAAAGAAAGAAAGAGGCAGAAGGAATAGTCAAAGAAATGACAGAAAACAGCAGCCAGGATGCCTCCCTCCCACTGGAGACATAGACTACAAAGCCAGTTACAGAAGAAAGTCAGAACACGTGCATATTTAGGCACAGTGACCCATGTCCAGAGACCCAGGACTGAATACAAGCTACTGAGGAGTGCTGCATACAATAGGGACCTTGGAGAGGGGGAAGGGGACAAAGAAAGAGACAGCAGCAGCTGCAAAGTGGTGCACTCTCCCAGTTACTACCAGCAGGACCACCTAAAGGAAAAACAGACTTTTCTGGAGTGACCCACCTTTCTGGATTGATCCCTTCTGGTCCCGTGGGGCAGGACGTCATAATAGGAAGAAACCAGCGGCAGAAAAGCATCACAGAAAAAAAGGTGGGGTTCAAACTGAACTACTGTAAGACTTGATGGTCTCAGAACATAAAAGTGTAAGGAAAACTGAGTGAGGGAGGGAATTTAAATGAATCATAGGAGCAGAAGAAAAAACTCTGCACAAAAACAAACAGAACAGATGAAGATTCCCTGAGAAGAAACAGAGGAAATAAAGTTTACTCCTGGAGGTGAAACATTTACACAAAAAGAGCAATCTTAAAAATTGTAACACACAACAAGGGAAAGAATCAGAGGAGAAAGAACTGAGAAAATCTGATCAGTTAAACATGGACTATACTAAAGGTCCAGAATAAGTTGGACCAAGGATCAAAAAAAGAACCAAACCACAAACCCTATCAACAACAAAACCCAAACAAGAGGGAGAAACTAATCTTCAGAATTAAGTCATCAAGATAATCAAATGCATAGACATCAGCAAAAAAATGACAAGCCATACTAAGTAATAGGAAGAAATGGTTCAGTCAACAGAACAAATTAAAAGTTCAGAGGAGAGAAAATTTGGAACAACTAATCAAAGACATTGAAACAAATCACATAAATCAATTCAAGGAGATGAAGGAAAATATTCATAAAGACAAAAATGATATTAGGAAGACAATGTGTGAGCATAAAGAAGAAACTGAAAGTATTAAAAGAAACATAACAGAAATTATGGGGATGAAAGGCACAATAATAGAGATTAAAAATACACCATAGGCATAGGACAGCAGATTTGAACAGGCAGAAGAATCAGTGAACTAGAAGAAGGGACAGTCAAAATCATACAGCAAGAAGAACAGGTAAAAAAAAGAACAGAAAAAATTGAGTATTGTCTCAGATTTGAGTGACAGAAGGAAGCACATAAACATGTGGAACATGGGTATTGCAGGAGGAGAAGAAAAGGAAAAGGGGCAGAAAGAATATCTGAGGAAATAATGGCTGAAAATTCCCCAACTCTTAGGAAAGACATAAATATACATGTCCAAAAATACAACATACTCCAAACAGAATAAATCCTAATAGAACTACTCAGAGACACAAACTAACCAGAATGTCAAATGCTAAAGATTAAAGAGAATTCTGAAGGCAATAAGAGTAAAGGGATTCATCACAACCCAGGGCTCCTCAATAAGACTAAGAGCCAATTTTCCATGAGAAACTATGGAGGTGACATGGCAACTGTATGATATATTTAAGGCAATGAGAGAGAAAAATTGCCAGCCAAATTTCTTTATCTGGCAAACTGTGCTTAAAATGAGAGAGGGTTTGAAATATTCACAGATAAACTGAAACTGAGAGAGTTGATCAACAAAAGACCTGCACTACAAGATTTACTAAAGGGAGTTCTGTAGGTTGAAAGGAAAAGACAGAAGAAAGTGGCTTGGAGCAATATGAAAAAATTAAGATTATCAGTAAGGGTAACCAAAGTGTAAATGTAAAACTCAATAGTACTGTATCCTCAATATACAACTCTACTCTTTAATAACTATAAGAGTCAGAATACAATTGAACAAGAAAAAAGGCCTATTTCCTGATAATGGACATGCAAAATATAAAGTGGTAAAGTGGGACAAAAACAACATAAAGAGGGGAAACAAAGGTATATGAGTACAAAAATTGTGTGCTATTGAAGCTAAGTAGGGCTCTTTTCAAATTACTATGTTATAGATACAGGTTATACAATCTAAACACTAGGGTAACCAAAAAGAAAGTATTTTGCAATTATACAGAAACACTAATGAGAAAGGGCTCAGTCAGATGTATCATAAAAGATAACTATACAGAAAAGTAGCTGGCAATAAAAGAAAAGAGACACACAAAAAAGATAAGACATACAAAAACCAAAGGACAAAATGGCTGAAGTAAGTCCGGCCTTTACAGCAATAACACTGAATATTAATAGTAAAAATTCCCCAATCAAAATACACAGATTGGAAGAATGGATGAAAAGCATGATCCAACTATATATTATTTACAGGAGACTCACCTTAGACCAGGGGTTCTTAACCAGGGGTCCACAGACCCCTTGGGATTGCAGGGGGTCTGTGAGCTTAAATTGAAAATTCAAAAAGCCATTATTCTTGTGGGGATGTGTTGGTGTGGGTGTGATATATTTATTAAATAACACAGCATAGTGTGGACTTAATAAGGGGCCCATGGCTTTCACCTGACTGGCAAAGGGGTTTGTGGAACAAAAAAGGTTAAGAAGCCCTGCCTTAGATCCAAGGAAAAAATGGGTTGAAAGTGAAAGTTTGGGAAAAGATATTCCATGCAAAGAGCAACAATAAAAGAGCTGGTGTAGCTATACTAAAAGCAGACAAAATAAACTTTAAGGCAAAAGCTGTTATAAGAGACAAAGAGGACTTCCAGGAAGATGGAGGAGTAGAGAGGTTCAGGACTCACTTCTCTCCCAGGAAAATAGCTAGAGGACAGGCAGAAGCTGTCCACAAATCTCTTCTATTGTTTAGGACACCAGAGGAAGGTTGGACATGACCCAGAAGAGAGAGGGGCAAAGAAATGGAGACTTGGCAGGTAAGATTCATGAGTAAAGATGCAGCCTCAGCTGCTGGTGCCCATACTCCCACCCTTGGAGCAGACAGCAGTGGGTCCTCTGAACCCTGGCTGACTGCTATAGAATGAGGGGGTCAAAGGGGTCCATTTATCCTGGAAAGTGGAGAGGAAGGGACTCAGCCTATGGCTGATTGTGCTTTTGGCCAGCAAACTCGGTCTTCAGAATCCAACGGGTCATGACTGTCCAAGCTGGGCAGAGCTGTGACATTGTCTTCACTGGCTGGCAGGAAACTAAAGAGGACCTGCCTTCTCAAACACCCTCTGTACTGACCTGGACCAGTTACTGAGTAGAAATTTAATTCCAACTTGGGGGAAAAAGTAGAGTGTGGCCAGCCAAAGGAGGACAGCAGCTTCTGAGCAAGTTTGATTTGTGAGGCTTGGCTCTGAATAACTCACCCTGAGTAGGAATTCTGTGGGACACTGATTTTATACTGCCTGCCCAGGTGGGGTTCCAGTGAACACATTTCCTCTAGGGTTTGAGAAAAGAGATCTGCCAAAAAGCAACATCTGCTGGCAGACCAGGAAAATGCACATAAAGAAGTAATGGAAAAGTAAATAAATAAAAGAGGTTTTTTGGTAGTTCTAATACTCCACTCCGCAAGGCACCTGGAAATTGTCTGCACCCCATTACTGGGACCATGGTCCTGGTTTAAACAGTTAAACAGGGGCATTCTTAAAGTCATAGAACAAGTTGAACCAAAAATCAAAGAACAGCAGTAACGCACACCCATGCAATGCTAAAACCCTAAGCAAGAGACAGAAAATCCACATCAGAGTAAACTCATAGTCATAATCAGATGCCTAGACATCAGTAAAAACTTACAATCCATACTAAGAAAAAGGAAGATACGGCTCAAGCAAAGGGACAAATCAAACATCCAGATGAGACACAGGATTTGAAACAACTAATCAAGGCTGTTCATACAAATCTCCTAAATCAAATCAAGAAGTTGAAGGACAACATGGGTAAAGAGATAAAAAGGCATTAAGAAGACACTGGACAAGCACAAAGAATTTGAAAGCTTGAGGAGAAAAATAACAGAGTTTAGGGGAATGAAAGACACAACAGGTAAGATTAAAATACACTAGAGGCATACAACAGCAGATTTTAAAACATACAAGAAAGAGTCAGTGATGTAGAAGACAATACAGCTGAAATTGAAAAGAGAACAGAGAGAAAAGAATAGAAAAAGTTGAACAGGGGCTCATGAATATGAAAGATAGCATGAAGTGAAACAACAAGTGTGTCATGGGAGTTCCAGTAGGAGAAGAGAATGGAAAAGGGGCAGAAAGCACATTTGAGGAAATATTGGCTGAGATTTCCAAAATTTCATAAAAGACATGAGTATACATTTCCAAGAAGCACAGTAGACACCAATCAGAGTAAATCCAAATAGATTTACTCCAAGACACATACTACTCAGAACGTCAAATTCCAAAGATAAATAGAAAATTCTGAAAGCAGCAAGGGAGAAGTGAAACATCACATACAAGGGATGCTCAGTGAGGCCTAGTGTGGAATTTTCATCAGAAACTATGGAGGTGAGAAGACAGTGGTATTGAAAAATTAAGATATTGAAAGAGAAAAACTGACAGAAAATAATTCTTTATCCAGCAAAATTGTCCTTCAAATATGAATGTGACCATTTGCCCATGGGATCTAAACCTGCTTTCAATTAGAGGTGGAGTGAGCATCACCATCCCAGAATTATTAGGATTGGGCAATGAACAATGGGCTAGAATAGACTTACTGTTATTCTACTATAGATTTGTTGTGATTCTAGCAATGGAGGAACTTTTATCATTGATGTGGAGGCAGTGGCCACTGGAGGTTCTGAGGGGAGGGAGAGGGAAAAACAGGTGTAACATAGGGGCATTTTCAGGACTTTGGAATTGCCCTGAATGACATTGCAATGATGGATACAGGTCATTATATATTTTTTCATAACTTACAAAATTGTGCAGGACAGAGTGTAAACTATAATGTAAACTATAATCCAAACTTAGTGGCAATGCTCCAATATGTGTTCATCAATTGTAACAAATGTACCACACTAAGGAAGGATGTTGTTAATGTGGGAAACTGAGGAAGGGGTAGGGAATGGGGCATATAAGAATCCCCTATATTTTTTATGTAATCTAAAGCATTTTTTAGAAAAAAATTTAAAGTATTAAAAAATATATTAATGTGAGTTTGAAATAGTCATAGATAAACAAAAAGTAAAGAGAGTTTGTACACAAGAATCTGGCTCTGCAAGGAACACTAAGGGGAGTTCTGTAGCCCAAAAGGAAAAGAAAGGAGAGAGGCTTGGAGAGTAGGAGAGTGTAGAAGTGAAAACTATGAGAAAGGGTACATAGACAAACAAAAACAAGACATGCATACAAATGCCAAAGGATAAAGTGGTTGAAGTAAGTAATGCCTTTACAGTAAAACATTCAG
Source organism: Cabassous unicinctus (assembly GCA_029593785.1). NCBI lineage: Eukaryota > Metazoa > Chordata > Mammalia > Cingulata > Chlamyphoridae > Cabassous > Cabassous unicinctus. Next base: position 2,846 of record JAQZBX010069023.1, on the reverse strand, counting down.
TGTTAATGGATTAAATTCCCCAATCAAAAGACATAATGGATAAAAAAAAAAAAAAAAAAACATGAGTTATCCATATGCTGTCTGCAAGAGACTGATGTCAGAACCAAGGATACAAATAAGCTGAATGGGAAAGTTTGGAAAAAGATATTTCATGAAAACAGTAACCAAAAAAGAGGAGGAATAACTATACTAATATCAGACAAGGAAACATTAAATGCAAAAAAGTTATAAGAGATGAAGAAGGGACAATCCACCAGGAAGGAGTAGCAGCCTAAATATCTATGCACCTAACCAGGGTGCCCCAAAATACACGAGACAACTCTGGCAAAACTGAAAGGAGAAGTAGATGTCTGTACTATAATAGCTAGAGACTTCAACATGCCACTCATGTCAAGAGACAGAACGAGACAGAAGATCCAAAAAGAAATAGAGAACTTGAACAACATGATAAATGAGCCAGACCTACCAGACATATACAGAACATTGTACACCAAATCATCAGGCTATATATTCTTTTCAGGTGTTCATGGATCTTTCTCCAGGAAAAAACAAATGTTGAGTTACAAAACAGGACTCAATAAATTGAAAAGATTGAAAGCATACAAAGCACTTTCTCTGATCATAATAGAAGGAACCTGGAGATCAATAATAGGTGGGAAAGGGATAAAATTCACAAATATATGGAGGGTAATTAACACACTTCTAAACAGTCAGTGATTCAAAGAAGAAATTGCAAGCGAAATTAGTAAATATCTTGCAATGAATGAAAATAAGAAAAGAACTTATCAAAACTTATGGGATACAGTGAAGGCAGTGCTGAGAAGTAAATTTATAGCCCTAAGCACTTATATTAAAAAGAAGAAAGAGCAGAAAACAAAGATCTAACTGAAAACCTGGAGGAATTAGAAAAAGAACAGCAAGCCAATTCCAAAGCAAGCAGAAAGAAAGAAAGATTAGAGCAGAAATAAATGAAATTGAGAAGAGAAAAAAAAATAGAGAAAATTAGCAAATCCAAAAGTAGACTTGATCGAACACTCTTTTAAGAAATACCTTATCACCGATGCTCTTGAAAGCACAGAAAATAATATTGTAAAACATGGACAGTGATGACTCTGAGTTGAATTTCATTCAGAATACTTGGGCTGAATGTGAAAAAGTATTTTAGTAATACTGTAACCAATTTAATTCATTTATATATATATTTACATATGCACAAGAATAATATATGATAAAATTCTATGTGTAAATATGTCTAAAAGAATTTTCATGAGGGGAAGCAAGCAGAAGTGTGACTCGCCAATCTAGTAAGCTTAAGCCCGTAGTTGGTACCGCTACTGGCCAAGCAGGGCGGCTGGAACGGGTGACAACGCCCTCGGCCTGGTACGGGTGATATCGCCCTCTCTTGCCCTATTGCCCACTTGCTGTTTGTCTCCCCCCCGTTTTTTCTTTTCGTTCCCGCCTCCCTCTTATGTCCCTCCTACTTTCTTACCACACCCCACCCACTTCCCTACCACTATATAAGATGTGAGCTTCCGCAATAAAGCAGACTGCGCCATCAGCCTGTCTCCGCGAACATCATTCGTGCCGTCCTTACCTCCTTACCGGGCAACAAGACTCTTTGAGAAGATCAATAAAATTGAAAAACTTGTAGCTAGACCAACAAGAAAAGAGAGAAGATGCAAATAAATAAAATCAGGAATGAAAGGGCGGACATTACAACTGACCCCACAGAAACAAAAAGATCCAAAAGAGGTTATTAGGAAAAACTGTATGCAAACAAATAAGACAACCTAGATGAAATGGACAAATTCCTAGAAATGCATAAACAGCCTATATTGACTCTACAAGAAATACAGGGACTCAACAAACCAATCACAATCAAAGAGATTGAATCAGGCACTAAAAATCTTCCAGAAAAGAAATGTTCAGGCCCGGATGTCTTCACAGGTGAATTCCACCAAACATTTCAAGAAGAAATAATACCAGTTCCTTCAAACTCTTCCAAAAAATTGAAGAGGAGGAAAAATTATCTAAAATATTTTATGAAGCCAACATCACCTTAATACCAAAGCCAGATAAAGATACTACAAGGGGAAAAAAAATTACACACCAATCTTACTAGGCAATATAGATGCAAAAGTTCTCAACAAAATACTTGCCAATCAAATAGAACAGCATATTAAAAGAATTATACACCACATTTAAGTGGGTTTTATTCCTGGTATGCAAGAATGGTTCAACATAAGAAAATCAATAAATATAATACACCACCTTAACCGGTCAAAGAATAAAAAACACATGACCACCATCCCCAAATCCTCAAGATTGGGAATGAACAATGGACTAAAGTAGACTTAATATTATTCTACTATAGACTTATTATTATTCTAGCAATGGAAGAACTCTTATCATTGATAAAAAGTCAGTGGTCACACGAGGTTCTGAGGGATGGGAGAAGGAAGAATAGGTGTAATATGGCAGCATTTTAGGGACATTGGAGTTGTCCTGCATGACACTGCAGTGAAAGATACAGGCCACTGTATATTTTTTTCATAACCTACAAAATTGTGCGGGATAGAGTGTAAACTATAATGTAAACTGTAATCCATGGTTAGTAGCAATGCTTCAATATAGGTTCATCAATTGTAACAAATGTACCACATTAATGAGGGATGTTGTTGATGTGGGAAAGTGTGGGAGGGGGAGGGAGTGGGGCATATGGGAATCCCTTATATTTTTTATGTAACATTTACGTAATCTAAATCTTCTTTTATTTATTTTTTTTTCAAAGATTTATTTATTTTATTTTATTTATCCCCCCTTTGCTGCTTGTGCTGCTGTGTCCA
>JAQZBX010069022.1:0-15647 GCA_029593785.1 Cabassous unicinctus | reverse complement strand
GGAGCCCAGAGATTCAATCTCTTGGACGTACACTTGCCAACTCCAGCACCAATTATAGGTTCAAACAAAAGGGAAAGAACAGGCATGTGTAGAGAAGTGACATCTGAGTCTAAATCTGTCACACTCAGAAGAACAAACTCCACAGTAGGGCCCACTGACAAGGCACCAAACTCTGGAGCTATCTGCCATGACCATAGGACCTAGGTGAATTCAGAGCCCTCAGGAGTCCTTCTATTTGGAGTAGTATCTACTTTAGCAGTCTATGATATCCTGCTGTTATCTCTCTGATGATCTCCCGACTCACTTTGTCATCTCTTAGCAATTAAAAATTATTTGTCTTTGCATTTTCCCCCTTTTATTCAAAGTCTTTTTCCAGTTGCCCCACCAGCCAGTGCTTGCTGGTAAACCCTCAGTGTCAGGGAGGCAAATCCCCAGGAGTCATGTCCCACGCTGGGGGAAGGTAATGCATTTACATGCTGAGTTCAGCTAGAAAAAGGCCACAGTTGAGCAACAAGGAGGCTCCCAGTAGGTAACTCTTAGTCACCCTATGACACTAGGCTAAGTTGCAGCTTCAGGAGCAAAGGCTCATAAGCATGGCCATCAATATCAAGGGCCCATCAATGGACCATCTTTCTTCATTAGTAAATGCCCCTGTACTTGGATAATAGTTGCTCTTCCATTAGGGAATGTGGCAGAGCTCCCCAGGATGGAAATTCAATATTCCTTTGGTTGTGTGAATCTCTACCCACTGTGGCAATGCCCCTTGAATATTTGAACACATTCATATACCTTATATATATGCCCAGGTGAACTTCCTCCTAGTATCCCCAAATACTGACACCCCACACCAATGGTCCTTCCCTGACACATTTGAAACCCTTCTGTATTCCAAAATATTTTCAAAAATGAAACCAAGAATATTGCCAAATACAAATAATAGAAAAATGAAATGGTAATGATATGGTTAGATGTAATAAATAAAGTACATAATAATTTAGAAAAATCAAAGTAAAAAAAAGAAATAGGGATATCAAAAAAATATTGAAAACTATTTAAAAAATAAAAAATATTTTTTTAATGTTTTGCCTTTCATCACTGTCATATTTGTTGTTCTGTGTGTACAGTGGCATTTTCTTCCATTTCTTCCCCAGGGTCTTACTTGTCTTCATTTTGTCTTCAAAGAAGTTTTAGGTCTCAGTAAAGTCATATAGAGAATATAGGGGACTCCCATATAACCAACATCCTCCCCCTTTTCCTCCTTCCTGTATTAATAACATTTTTACATGTGGATAGTACATTTGTTACACCTGATGTGGAGATATTAAAACATAGCTACTAACCATGGTCAATGGTTTACATTATGGTTTACATTTGTACCTTACACATTTATAAATTTTTGATGAAATTTAACATGGGCTATATCCATCATTGCAAGATCATGCAAAACACTTCCATTGCACACTAAATTCTCCTTCTTCCATCTTTTCTATTACTCCCTCTTCCTTCCCTCGAGACCCAAGGTGACCTCCAGGCTTCACTCCTTGAAGGACATGATTCATAGAGGGTTGCAACAATGCTGAGAGATTGCCAAATTAGTCTGTCCTCCCCTATTAGGAACAATCCATGCTCTGAAGAGACACCCTCCCCTCTGTTTGAGAACATACTGGTCCTCCCCAGGAGGGGAGTCCAACTCCTTCCCATTCATTATGTGGGACTCCACCCACTGATGCAACACACTATTGCAAAATGTTCACTCACACATTCTCTAGTAGACTGCAATAGGTGCGCCCTGTCCCAAATGCCCACCCCATCCAACACCGTAAACCAGTAATCCTTCCTTGTCATATTGCCAAAAGATCTTTCTCAATGTTGCAGTTTCAACCACTTACTTGCCAAAGCCCAGTGTTCACCTGTTCCCTCCTGCAACTCTCTCCTCACTTCCATGGACCATCCAACACATCTGCCACAACTACCCCCCTTTCAAGCTTACACCACCCAGGCCAACAGTATCACTACACCCGTGTCATGTCCCTTCACTGTGCAGCTACTCACTTCCATCTTATCAAAGATTTTGCCTGTATGGACGTTGGCTCACAATTTTCTCCGTTTCTATCTCCTGTAAACCAATCTTCCAGACTCTAGCTGTTTGAGTCTGCTCAATGTGCTTAATTCATATCACAGAGGTCATATAATATTTGTACCTCAATGCATGGCTTGCTTCAGTCAACATAATGCCCTCAAGATTCATAAGTGTTATCCTGTGTGTTAGTGCTGTATTCCTACATGCAGCTGAAGAATATTCCATTGTATCTATATATACCACATTTTGCTTATCCATTCATCTGTGGATGGGCATTTGGATTGATTACAACTTTTAGCAATAGTGAATAAAGCCAACATGAACATTGGTGTGCATATATCTTTTCGTGTCCTTGCTTTCAATACTTCTGGGTATATACCCAGCAGTGGAATTGCTGGATCATATGTCAGATCTATAGTTAGTTTTTTTAGGAAATGTCAAACTATCCTCCACAATGGCTGGACCATACTACATTTCCACCAGCAATGGATGAGGTTCCTCTACATCTTCGAGTAGTCCTATGTTTTATTAGTAGCCTTCAGTCTTATGGATGCAAGATGGTATCTCATTGTAGTTTTGATTTGCATATCCCCAATAGTTAATGATGTTGAGCATCTTTTCATGTACTTTTTAGCCATTTGTATTTCTTCTTTGGAGAAGTGTCTGTTCAAATCATTTGCCCATTTTTTTTTACTCTTCATTTTTCAAAATTTTAAATATATTTTTTATTTACTTTTAAAAGACACTTAGATTACATAAAATTCTACATAAAAAATAAAAGGGATTCCCATATGCCCCATGTCCCACACTTTTCACTTTTCCCCACATTAACAACTTCTTTCATTAGTGTGGTACATTCATTGTAATTGATAAATATATTTCGGATCATTGCCACAAAGCATGGATTATAGTTTACATTGTAGTTTACACTCTCACCAACTCAATTCTGTAGGTTATGGCAGGCTATATAATGGCCTGTATCTGTCATTTCAATGTCATTCAGGACAATTCTAAGTCCTGAAAATGCCCCCATATTACACCTCTTTTTTCCTCTCCCTGACTTCAGCATCTCCAGTGGCCACTGTCTCCACATCCATATAATTTATTTCTTTTTTAGAATCACAAGAAACCTATAGTAGAATACCATTAATCCACTGTAGTCCATATTTCATTGTTAATTCCTGAGGATTCCGGGATAGTGATGCTCACCACACCTCAAATGGAGACACGACTTCAATCTCATATGGCTGATGAATGGGAATCTCTTGCTTGCAGTTGTAGACATTCTCAGGTCTCTGGTGAGGTGGTTTTCCATTCTCCCCTCCTGGTTAGTTGTCTTGGTTGAGTGCAATGAACTGGAGAGTAGGTGTTCGAACTCCGCTGAGGCTCAGGGCCCAGCTGGCAAATGGAGAACCCGGAGAATCAAGTCACTTTTATGTACATGTACCAACTTCAGCACCAACTATAAGTTCAAAAAAAAAACAACAGAAGAAGCATGTGTAGACAAGTCATATGTGAATCCAACGCTGTCAAACTCAGGGAGACAAACTCTAAAGTAGAGCCCTATTCAAATCACTTGCCTATTTTTCAGATGGGTTGTTGGTGTTCTTTTTATTTTTTTGAGATATAGGATTTCTTTATATATGCTGGATATTAGGCTCCTATCGAATATATGATTACAAAATAATTTCTCCCATTTATAGGCTGTCTTTTCACTTTCTTGACAAACTCCTTTGAGGTGCAAAAGGTTTTAATTTTGAAGAGGTCTCATTCATCTATTTTTTCTTTCAATGCTCGTGCTTTCATTGTGAAGTTCATGAAGCCATTTCTTATCACAAGATCTTGTAGGTTCTTCCCTACAATATCTTCCAAGGTCTTTATCGCCTTGGCTCTTAAACTTAGATCTTTGATCCATCTTGAGTTTACTTTTGTATAAGGTGTGAGATGGTGTTCCTCTCTCATTCTTTGGGTGGATGTCCAGTTCTCCAAGCACCATTTGTTGAAAAGGCCATTCTCTCCCAGTTGAGTGGGCTTAGTGGCCTTGTTGAATATCAGATGACTGTATATGAGAGGATCTATATCAGAACTCTCAATACTGTTCCATTGTTCAGTATTTCTTACCTTATACCAATACAATGCAGTATTGACCACAGTAGTTTTATAGTGTGTTTTAACATCACATAGTGTGATTCCTCTTATTTCACTGTTCTTTTTCATTCTATCTTTGGCTATTGAGGGCCTCATGCCCTTCCAAATAAATTTCATAGTTACTTTTCCATTTCAGTAAAAAATCCTCTGTTGCTTTTTATTGGGATTGCATTACATCTGTCGATTAGTTTGGATAGGTTACACACCTTAACGGTGTTCAGTCTTTCTATCCATGAACAGGGAATATTCTTCCATTTACTTAAGTCTTCATTGTGTTACTTTAACATTATTTTATAATTTCTTTGTATAAGTCATTTACATCCTTAGTTAAATGAATGCCTAGGTATTTGATTATTTTAATTACCATTTTTAATGGTATTTTCTTCTTGATTTCCTCCTCAGCTTGCTCATTATTGGTGTACAGGTATGCTACTGACTTTTGCATGTTGATCTTACAACCTGCGACTCTACTGAATTCATTTACAAGTTCTAGAATTTTTGTTGTAGATTTTTCAGGGCTATGCATAGGATCATGTGGTCTGCAAGTAGTGAAATTTTTACTTCTTCTTTTCCAATTTTGAGGCCTTTTATATTTTTTTCTAGTCTCAGTGCTCGACCAAGTACTTCTAACACAATGTTAAATAGAAGCGATGATAATGGGCATCCTTGTCTTGTTCTTCATCTTAGAGGAAAACTTCTAAGATTTCACCACTGTATATTATGCTTGCTGTGGGTCTTTCATGTATACCCTTTATCATGTCCAGAAAGTTTCCTTGTATTTCTACCTTTTGCAATGTTTTCATCAAGGAAGGGTGCTGCATTTTGTCAAATGCTTTTTTTGGGTCTATAGAGATGATCATGTGATTTTTTCTTTCAATCTCTTTATGTGGTGTATTACATTGATTGATTGTTTTTTATGTTGAACCATCCTTGCATACCTGTGATGAAACCCACTTGGACTTGGTGTATAATTCATTTGATGTGTTGTTGAATATGATTGGTAAGTATTTTGTTGAGGATTTTAGCATCCAGGTTCTTTAGAGACATTGGATTATTATTTTCCTTTTCTGTAGCATCTTTGTTTGGTTGTGGTTTTAGGCTAATGTTGGCATCATAGAATGAGTTTGGCAACATTACTTCTACTTCTATATTTTGGAAGACTTTAAGCAGGGTTGGTGTTAGCTCTTTCTGTAATGTTTGGTAGAATTCACATGTGAAGCCATCTGTTCCTGGGCTCTTTTTAGCTGGGAGGATTTTGATGATTCTATCTCTTTACTTGTGATTGGTCTGTTGAGTTCAACAATTTCTTATTTCTTCAGTGTAAGCTGCTTGCATGTTTCTGGGAATTTTTCCATATCCTGTATATCATCCTTCCTGTTGGCATATAATTTTTGAAAGTATCATCTTATGATACTCTTTCTTTCTGTGTCATCAGTGGTGATAGCCCCTTCCTTGATTCTTATTTTATGTATTTGGAACTTCTTTCTCTTTTTCTTGTTAGTCTAGCTAAGGGTTTGCCAATTGTATTGATCATCTTGAGGAACCAGTTTTTAGTTTTATTTTTTCTAGTGCTTTCTTGTTTTCTATTTCATTTAATTCTCCTCTAATCTTTGTTATTTCCTTCTTTCTTCTTCCTTTGGGGTTGGGTTTTTAGTTATTTTTCTAATTTCTCAAAGTGTGCATTTAGTTCTTTAATTTTAGCTCCTTCTTCTTTTTTGATATATCCATTTATGGCTATGAATTTCCTTCTCAGTGCAGTTTGCTGTAACCCATTGTTTTTGATATGTGGTGTTGTCATTTTCATTCGTTTCAAGGTATACCATTACATTTTTTTTTTTGAAATTTCCTCCTTTGCCCACTGATTGCTTAAGAGTGAGTTTTTAAACTTCCCTATCTTTGTGCCTAATCTGGTTCTCTGGCCCTTACTGATTTCCAGCTTCATTCCATTGTAGTCAAAGAAATTACTTTCTATAATTTCAATCTTTGTTAGTTCATTGAGAATTTTTCTGTGGCCTCACATGTGGTATATTTGGAGAATGATCCATGTGCACTCGAGGAGAACGTGTATCTTCCTGTATTTGGGTGTAGTGTTCTGTGTATGTCTATTAGTCCAGATCATATAATATATTATTCAAACTCTTTTTTCTTTTTTGATTCTCTGTTGACATGTTCTGTCTAATGGTGATAATGGTATATTAAAGCCCTCCACTATGATTGTAGAGGCATCTCTTTCTCCATTTTTTTACCCAGTGTTTGCCTCATGTATTTTGAGGTGCACCAGTTAGGTGAATAAACGTTTATGATTGTTCTTTCCTCTTGAACGATTACCCGATATATTATATATAGCGTAAATGATATGTTTTAAATATATATAGTGTCCATCTTTGTCTCTGGCAATAATTTTGCATTTGAAGTCCATTTTGTCCGACGTTAGTATAGCTACTCCCACTCTTTTTGGTTATTGTTTGTTTGTAATATTGTTTTCCAGCCTTTCACTTTCAGTCTCCTTGAATCCTTGGGTCTAAGGTTTCTTCTAGACAGCATAAAAATGGGTCATATTTCCTCATCCATTCAACCCATCTGTGTCTCTTGACTGGTGAGTTCAATCCATTAACATTCAGTGTTATTACTCTTAAGGAATTACTTCAATAAGCCACATTTTCTTTGGGTTTATGTGTGTCACATGTTGTTTCTATTACTCTTTTAACTTTTCAGTTGTCCTTACACTCTCCTCCCAGTCTCTCACTATTGTTTTATTTTTTTCATTTCAATCTTCAGAACTCCCATTACTATTTCTTGAATTGCAGGTTTCTTATTGGCATACTCTCTTAATTTCTATTTATCTGTGAATATTTTGAACTTTCCAACAATTATGAATGCCAGCTTGCTGGATAGAGATTTTGGCTGGAAAACTTTTACTTTTGGTACGTTAACTATCTCATACCACTGCCTTCTTGCATCGATGGTTTCAGATGAGAAATCAACACTTAATCTTATTGAGCTTCTGTTTTATGTGATGATTCTTTTTTTTTTCTACTGCCTTGAGTTCTTTCTATTTTTTTCCTGAGCATATAACAGTTTGACAAGTGTATGTCTTGGTTTAGTGCTATTAGGTTTTATACTGTTTGTTTAAAAATTAAAAATTAAAGAAAATCTAACTATATGGAACAATAATATTGTAATGTTTGCATCAATAGTAAGAAAGATATCACATCAATATTAAGTATCATTAATAAGGGTATTTTTATTTTTTGAGTAATAAACGTATTCTAAAATTCATTGTGCTAATGAATGCAAAACTGTTTGAATAAATGACAGCCATGTACTGTACAATATGGAATATGTATATGGTGTGTGAATAAAACTGTTTTAAAAATATGTCATTGCTACCCAAAGTAATCTATGCGTTTAATGTAATACCTATCAAAGTCCCAGGAATCTAAGGGAAGAAATGGAAAAACCAACAATCATTCATAAGGAATTAAAATTCACCAGGACTGCAGTATCCCCTTAGGGTGTTATATTTATTAACATCCTTTTCTCTTTGCTTGTTTAGACTGTGAACTGTTTGAGAGGGAACACAGTACCTTATTCTCCTTTCCTTACTCAGAAAACAGTTTAGTGTTTACCATGCAGTATTGCTGAATAAATATCTGTTGAATGACAGAGAAAACAAATGGTTGTATGTGTTGAACAGATATTGCTAACTATGGGGAGAAAGGAAAAGCAAGGGGACTAGAGGAAATCCTCTTGAGAGAGGGTGGCTCCATTTATGAGAGTCAAATCCAGAGGGAACAGATTGGTGACATAACATATTTTAGTGTATCCAGAATCTTTCTCCAGAATCCTCAACAGGGAAATTATTATGGGAAACCTGGCAATATTAGAGCCCCCACCGAAAGAGATGTGACCTCCTACTGTGATGTGGGTGTCTGGAGGGATAAGAGATGAACAAGGAGCTCCAAAGCTGTCTCAAGGGACAAAGCTGGCACAAGTTTGTATTGTGCATTCCTTTCTTACCTCCAGAGAATTAAGTATCTTAGGGAGTATTGAGACAAGAGAATACTTCATTAATGCAGCTCATGAGAATGGAATTCCTAATGGTTCAGAAACTCTAAAAGCTTCTCCTTCACTATATCAAGTCTACTTTACTAATCTCTGGTGAAGAGAAAACACAATTTTGTTTTCTAGAGAACTTGTGAGTGGTTCCATCTCCCTTTCCAAATTCATCCATCATTCACGGAAGAACCTGCATTGGTCAACTTGGAACCTGCCTTGATAATTTTAGGGTGAGTTATGTAATCTTCACAGGTGATGGGTAAATGTATTTGGCTCCGTGAATTCCAGGTATTGGTAGTAGTTTTAAGGGGATCAACAGGTTCTGACCATAGAGAAAGCTTAACATGCAAAGTCCTTCCTTCTTAAAAGCCTGTGTCATAATAGATAGAAGATACACTAAAATATATTCTTTTTCTAGTCTTTCTCCTCTGGACTCTCATTCTTGGGTCCTCCCTCTCTCAGGAGTATTTTTCCTTTTTTCACTTGTTCTTTCTCTACAATTGTTGAAAGTATCTGTTTAACCACATCCATTCATTTTTTCTTTTAGTTATTCAACAAATGATTAGCTCATGATGAGCTCTAAATATTATTTTGAAAATAGAGAAATGAATAAAGCTTTGCTCCTCATATTAAGGTGATTATATCCAAATGAGTTTATAGACATAGAAATGAGTATATCCAATATCCTGAGATAGCTCTGAAATCTTATTGAAGTGGATTGAAAAGAATGGATTCATTCTGTGGTGGTTAGTGAAGGCTTCACAAGGGAGCTTTAAATTGTACTAAGCCTTGAAGGAGGAATTGGAGTAATTTTAGGAGAAAGTGGTAGTATCACAGCAAGAAAATTTGACAGCAACAGAAATGTGGTGAGGTTTTAAAAATAGTTCTTAATATCTGATGGAAAATGAGGGGCAGAAATTTGAAAAGGGAACATGAGCCTGGCCTGGTTAGCAGCGGAAATATAAGAAAGATCCTTGTGGTGTGTCCTCAAGAGGGGTATTTTTGTGTAAAGATATCAAAGTGTCAGAGCTGGCTTATAGGAGAGGATGCACATGAAAAGTTTTGCCCTGAGAAAAGCTCACTCTGGGTCAATGTGAGTATTGCTGTTTGTGATGAAGGATGGAAATAGCACAATGAATGTGGGGAAGGTGTGCAGAATGAATCTGTGTATGGTTGAATCAAAATGTGTAAAATATTGGCTATTAATACTAAGCACAATGTCAAACAGTTTATAGTCATTATTTAATTCTTTCAAATACTCTATAAAATCAGTTTCATTATTCTGATTCAAGGGATGGAGAATCTGAGACTTACAGCAATGTTATATTCTTTTACAAGGCAAGTAATTGTGTCTGGATTGAATCTTGGAGTTCGATGTTAGTAGGACTTTGTATTTCACTAATAATTTTAATTCTTAATAAACTTAATATATTAGATGGTGTTAGATTTACAGAAAAATTGCAAGAATTTGAGAGAGAGTTTCTAAGAACTGGTCCCCCATTTCCCCTGCTCTTAACATCTGCCATTCAAAATAGCACCTTACATTTATTTGTTATAAATTCTTTGTCCCTTTGTGACAGTGACAGTTTCTAAGACTCTCCTTGTCTTTGATAACCTGGGTAGTTTTGAGGAGTGGAGATCAGGTATATTGTAAAGTATCCCTCAGTTAGAATTTTCTCATGTTCTTCTCTTGATTAGACTGGTCTTATGGGTTTTTGGAGGAAGACCCCAGAGATAAAATATCATTTTGTCACATAATATACAGGGTGCATCCTATCAAGGTGACTTATCATTGTTGATGTTTATCTTGATCAACAATGTTTTTAGATCCCTCAGAATAAAGTTCCTCATTCATCTGGCTTTCCTCATATCACTTTTGGAAATAAACATGACGAGGTCTTCAGGAGTGAGATTTGTGCTCCATGGGCTTGAAACAGCAATACCACATAAATTATTGAATTCTTCTGCATGAGAGATTTATCTCTTTTTATTTACTTAATCAAAAATTTTTTTGTATCAGTGTGGATTCATGACATTTCTTTCATAATTTGGGTTGTGATGGAATACTACTTTTCTTGTTCAATTTGTTCCACTTTTGGCCATGGGGTATCTTTCAGCTGCACTCTGTATCTCTTTACTATGCCGCATCATTGACGGGTTTATCTTAGTACCTATTTAGTCTTTGGTACTACAAGCTTTGCCAAGTTCTTCTTGCATATTTCTGTCCCAGAGTCAACAATTTCTCTAAGAAGACACTTATGGAGAATGGTGTTAAATTCTAAGGTCTTAACACTATTTGTGTTCCTTGCTACTGAGGACTCTAGGCCCTCTCTGCAGAGAGCATAAGGAAATACATGTGTGTATACTAAGCTTATACATATGAATGTCTAGAAATATGTCTGCATACAATCCTCTGCATTTATATTCACCTACACATGAGTTCATACTCTTGTGTCTGACTCTATACCATTATCACACAGAACATTTAACCCCTCCCCTTACTTATCTGTAAACACTCACTTCACAGGGAGAAATATATTCCGTCACCTGCCATCTGTCTATGAATTTCTTGATTCCAGTGTAAATGTATAGAATTATTAGAATTGTTAATCCACACATGGTGGAATGCTACTTTATTAGAGTGCTATACTTATGCACAGTTACTTTTGACTTAATTTTATAGGCTCCATTCATAGCCTATATTACTTTTCCATCCCCTTTGCCCTCAGCCCCTCTTGCCAGTGCAAATTCTACATTTTTATATAATTGGATAGATTTGCAACATTTTCATTCTATGTGGAATTCTCTTGACCTTGTAAATGATTTTTTACTTGCATACATGAGGTTCACTCTTTGTGTTGTGAAGTTCAGTGGGTTTTAACAAATGCATGATGTCATGTGTCTACAATTACACAGTATACAGAATAAATGCATTGTTCTAAAAATTCCCTTGTGCTTCACCTAGTTAGCCCTCCTTCTCTCTCTTCAGTCCTCTGGCAACTTCTGAGCTTCCTATTGTCGCCTTGTTTAGCCTTACCCAGAAGGTCATATAATTGATATCAACATATGCAGCCTTTTAAAACTGGTTTCTTGTAATTAGCAATAATCACTTAAGGTTAATCCAAATATATTTTTGGCTTAATGGAACATTTTTTTTCATCTCAGCAATGTTCCATTGTATAGAAACAGCACAGTGAGTTCACCTAGTAACCTATTGAACATCTTTTTTCTTTCAGATTTGGAGATGACAAAAACAGCTGCTGTAAACATTCACGTGTGGGCTTTGTGCAGACTCAAGTTTTCATATCAGGCACATATATACCTAAAAGCATAATTGCTGGATTGTATGGTAAGATAGGTTTGGTTTTACTAGAAACTGCTAAACTGTCTTCTGCCTGAACCATTTTTTGTTCTGAAAGCAATGAAAGAGAGACGTACTATTGCACATACTCATCATTAATTTTATTTATTTATTTATTTTAATATTTAACTTTTAAAGTAGGTTTAGATTTCATAAATTTTACATGACAATATAGGAGTTTCCCATATGCCCCCCTTCCCCATCCCACTCCTTCCCATATTAACAACGTCTGTCATTAGGATCGTACATTTCTTACAATTGATGAACACATAGTGAAGGATTTCTTCTAACCGTGGACTATAGTTAACATTATAGTTAACAGTATGTCTTGTACAACTTTAGGTTATGACAAAATGTATTATGGTTTGTATCCATCATTGCAATGTCATGCAGAACAATTCTAATGTCCTGAAATTGCCCCCAGTTACACCTGCTCTTCCCTTTCCCTCCACCCAGAATCCCTGGTGGCCACTGTCTCCATATCAATGATAAAAGTTCTTCCATTGCTAGAATGATAATAAATCTCATTTAGTCCATTGTTCATTCCCAAATCTTGAGAATTTTGGGATTGTGACACCCACTTTATTTCTAATTTAGAGGGAGCTTAGATCCCATAGGGTAAATGGATGGAACTATCTTGCTTGCAATTGCAGACACTCTCTGTTCCTTGTGTTGGGCTTATCTATCACCATCTCCTTGTTGGTTGTCCTGGGTGAATTCAATGAACTGGAGGGTAGGTGTTGAAACTCTGCTTAGATTCAGGACTCAACCGGCACTTGAAGAGACCAAAGATTTGACTCAGGGACATATATTTAACAGGTATAGTTCTAATTATATGTTCAAATAAAAGGGACAGAAGAGCCATGTGTTGGGAATCTGTAAATGAGTCTCTTTTACACTGGGGAACATAAATTCCAAAGTAAGGCCCACTGACAGGGTGCTGAATTCCTGAGATTCTCTGCCCTGTTTATAGTGTCTAGATGTCTCTAGAACCATCAGGACTCTTGCTGTTTGATGCACTGTTCACTGTGGCAGTCAATGAGATCCTGCTAAGCCCTGCATAAGCTTAACCTCTGGAATGACTCCCCAATTCACTTTGAAATCTCTTAGTCATAAAAACTCATTTTTTATTTAATATTTCTCCCTTTTGGTCAAGGTTTTTTTTCCAGATGCATTTCTCCTTGGCACTTGGTAATAATACCTAGGTGCCAGGGAGTTTGAGCTCCTTTTTTATACTTATTTGGGAAGTGCATATCTTCTTAGGATAGGATTCTGTTCAGACCTTTTGTCCATTTTAAAATTCAGCATTTGCTTCCTTATTTTGTGGTTTTAGGAGTAATATGTACATTTGTATACAAATCATTTATCAGATGTGTTTTATAAATTTTTTTTTCCAAATATCTGAAATTTTAAAATCCCTTATCAATGTTTTTCACAGACCAGAAATTTTACATTTGAATAAAAAATAACATAAATTTTACTCTGCCATGGATCATGCTTTGGTTGCTATATCTAAAAACTCATTACCATAACATGGGACATTGATTTTCTTTATGTATCAGTCTAATGTTTTTATAATGAATTTTACTTTTAAGTGATATGATTCATTTTGATTTAATTTTTATGAAATGAATAAAAATCTGTGCCTAAGTTGTTTTATTGTTTGGCATGGTTGCATCCTATTGTTCCAGTTCCTCTTGTTGAAAAGACCATACTTTCTACATCAAATAGCCCTTGTGCTCTGTGAAACATCAGTGGACCCCATTTGTGTGGGTTTATTTGTCTATTTAAACAATAAGATTTTGTTTAATTATTGTGTTTTTTATAGTAAGTGTTGCAACCAGATAATGTGGTTCTTACAATTTGCTCTTCTCCTTCACTATTTTGTCACATGGTACAAAAAGACTGCTCATAAGGTTTGGTGATTAAAATAAAGTCTGAAAGATTTTGTAATGGAAAATATTGCCTTTGCAAAATGTTTTCTATTATGGACAAGGATTTCTAGACAGCAAAATGTCAAGGAGAAGAAGGAACATATGTTTTCCCTGACTTTTTAAGATAAGGGCACTAAATCTATATAAAATCAATAAAAATATTAACTTAATGTGTTTAAAATAAAAACCATACCATTTATTACCTTTTTCTGATTACTGCTTGTGGCTAAAATTGCATTGCTCTGATATCTTTACCAGGAAATTCATCATCTACATGGAAAAAGAAAACCAAACATATGTTTTAGAATTTTTCCTCCTGGTTCTTTCAGAAGATACAGAAGTGCAGCCTGTCCTCTTTGGGCTGTTCCTGTCCTTGTACTTGGTCAACCTCATGGGAAAACTACTCATTATCCTGGCTACCATCTCAGACTCCCACCTCAACACACCAATGTACTTCTTCCTCTCTAACTGTCTTTTTCAGATATCTGTTTCACCTCCACAACTGTACCAAAGATGCTGCTGAGCATCGAGACAGAAAGCAAAATCATAACTTTTGAAAACTGCTTCTGACAGATCTATTTTTCCATGCTTTTTGGAGCATTAGACAACTTACTATTGACTGTGATGGCCTATGACTTTTTTATGGTCATCTACCACCCCCTGCACTACATATGGTCATCATGAACCCCTGGGTCTGTGGCCTCCTGCTACTGGCCTCCTGGTTTTGAGTGTTTTGTTCTCTCTTTGCATGACTTAATGCTTTTGAAATTAACTTTTTGTACAGAGTTGGAAATGCCCCACTATTTCTGTGACTTAATCAGGTACTCCAACTTGCTTGTTCTGACACCTTCCTCAATGACATCATGCTGTATTTTGCACCTGGAACTCTAGCTGTTATTCTACTCACTGGGATCCTTTTCTCTTACTCTAAGATTGTATCCTCCATTAAGAGACTTTCAACAGCTGGAGGCAAGTGTAAATCATTTTCTACTTGAGGGTCTCACCTCTCAGTAGTGACCTTGTTTTATGTTACAAGACTTTGAGAGTATCTTAGTTCGGCTGCTACCCAAAACTCAAGGGCTAGCGCAATAGCCTCAGTGATGTACACAGTGGTCACTCCCATGCTGAACCCCTTTATCTACAGTCTTAGAATCAAGGGCATAAAGCAGGCCTTAAAAAACTGAGAAACAGTGTCTTTATAAAAGAATTCTTTGTCTCAAGGTTAGAAAAGTACTCATGATGGACAGAAATCAACACTGGGAAATCTAAATCTAGATTTTTTGTAAGTGTATAGAAAGACAATTTGTAATTTGCCAAATAATATACTTGTATTAATTTAATATTTGTATATCAAAGACACCTGTTTCTTCTGTATTATTTTACATCATGTGACTCTCTTATTGTATTCTCTGGAATCAGGATTGAAGGCAGAAACTGCTGCCTGGATTTTCAGCAGTAAAATATTTAATACATGCAATTCTGTATATATACAATTATAACAAGTTCTGGACTGATGAAGGTCAACTGCAGTCACTGCCAGATGAAACCAAGTGTTTGATTTATATGATTTTGGTGAAAAATAATCACTCAAAGCAAAGGCTGTGTACCAGCTACCAGGTTTTTTGTTCATTGGCTCCAGAAAGAAGTCACATCCTGAACTGGAGAAATTGTCTGACTGGTTTACAATAATCCACATTCTATCTCCTATATACTCCTTTTCCTGCACATTGTCAATCATAAATTGGGTGAGGTTGTAATCAACAACACAATCCCTGATTCTTCAAAATTTGATGGTCTCAATAATTTCTGTGATTCTTCCCATGAGGTAAGGTTGTCTCTTTAAAAATTATCTTCAAAGTTATGGAAAACTTCAGGAAATTTCTCTCATCACCTCCTACAAAAATAGTTAACATTTACAGATCATAAAACCAAGTGGTGTTTTCTCCATTTCCTACTATATTTTTTAAACAATTAAAGCCAGATAGTAGGCACAATTGCAGGTATTTATGTAGACCTACTGTGTACTTTGTGAGGTAGACTAAGGTGAGTTCTTTATCTGTCACCT
>JAQZBX010069021.1:0-15648 GCA_029593785.1 Cabassous unicinctus | reverse complement strand
AATGTGGCAGAGCTCTCAAGGCTGGGAATTCAGATTCACTCATTTATTGAGTGATTGTCTACCCACCATGACCATGCCCCATTCCTTGACCATTTGAACAATTTTATATATCTTTCATGTATATTCAGATGAACTTACTCCCATGAATCACTCATCCCTGACACCCCCACCAATGATCCTCTGCAGCCACCATTGTAAGCCTTCTGTGATCTAAACCTTCCTTGAACATGAAGCCCATATAATATCCAAATACCATTAATAGGAAAAAGAAATAATAATGATAAGCTTAAATGCAAGAGATAAGTACAAGGAAACTCAGAAGAAAAAAGAAACTAAACTAAAGATAAAATATAATTAGCGCATTGGGACATTCAAAAAAGTGGGAAAAAAACAAAAAAAATTCCTTTTTTAAAAAAATTATACTTTATTTCTTTTGTCACTGTATTTTCGGATGTCCAGCGTACAGTGACACCTTCCCCCTCTCATTCCCCAGTGTCTCCCAAATTTTGATTTAATTTTCAAAGAAGTTTTAGGTCACAGCAGTGTCACACATGAATGCTAGAGACTCCCATATACCCAATCTCCCTCCCCCTTCCCCACCCCATATTAAAACCTTTTTTTTTAAATGGATGTTAGCATTCTTATAACTGTTATACAGATAGTAAAATATAGCAACTAAACATTGTCAATGTTTTACAGTATAGTTTACAATTTAGACTGTACAGTTTAATAATTTTTGATGATATTTACCATGCCCTGTGTCCATTACTGTAAGGTAATGAAAAACCTTTTGCATGACCATTAAATACCCCATTTGATCTTAGATGTTCCTTCCTCTCCATCCCCCTGGGGCATATGACACTCTTGTCTTGACTCATGGAATAACAAGATTCATAGTTACATGCCTTGGGTATTCCAGCCTGCCCTTCCTAATCTACGCACCTGTCAACCATGCACCACCAAACCCAGTAATATCACTACCCATCTGTCCTATCCTGCAAGATGCAACTATACTCTATCCCTTTACCATAGATTATGTCCATATGGGTGGTAGCTCACAGCCTAGTCTTCTCTTTCTCTCCCTAGTTAACCTATCTTTCAGACAGTGGTTCTCAGAAACTGCTCACTTTCCTCAGTTCAAATCAGTGAGGTCATATAATGTTCATCCTTCAATGCCTGGCTTGTTTCACTCAACATAAGGTCTTCAAGATTCATCCACATTATTCCATGTGTTAGCACTTTATTCTTCTTACAGCTGAGTAATATTCCATTGTATGTATGTACCACATTTTGCTTATCCATTCATCTGTTGATGGGCACTGGGCCTGATTCCAACTTTTGGCAATGGTGAACAATGCCACTATGAACGTTGGTGTGCATATATCTGTTCGTGTCTTTGCTTTCAGTTCTTCTGGGTATATATCCAGCAGTGGAATCACTGGATCATATGGAAGATCTATTGTTAGTTTTCTGAGGAACTGCCAAACTGTCCTCCACAGTGGCTGGACCATTCCACAATCCCACCAGCAGTGGATGAGGGTTCCTATTACACCACATCCTCTCCAACACTTAGACTCTGCTGTTTTTTTAATAGCTGCCATTTTCATAGGTGTAAGACGGTATCTCACTGTAGTTTTTATTTGCATTTCCCTAATAGCTAACGATGTCGAGCATTTTTTCATGTGCTTTTTAGCCATTTGTATTTCTTCCTTGGAGAAGTGTCTTTTCAGGTCACTTGCCCATTTTTTAAATGGGTTGTTCATCTTTTTATTTTCAAGGTATAGGATTTCTTTATATATGCAGGATATTAGGCTCTTATCAGATATATGGTTGCAAATATTTTCTCCCATTGGCTAGGCTGCCTTTTTAATTTCTTAACAACGTCCTTGGAGGTGCAAAAGTTTTCAATTTTGATGAGATCCCATTTATCTATTTTTTCTCTTGCTGCTCGTGGTTTGGCTGTGAAGTTCATGAAACCATTTCCTATTACAAGGTCCTGTAGATTCTTTCCTACATTATTTTCCAAGGTCTTTATG
The DNA here is from genome assembly GCA_029593785.1 of Cabassous unicinctus. Taxonomy (NCBI): domain Eukaryota; kingdom Metazoa; phylum Chordata; class Mammalia; order Cingulata; family Chlamyphoridae; genus Cabassous; species Cabassous unicinctus. The sequence continues at coordinate 13,612 of JAQZBX010069021.1, read as the reverse complement.
GTTTTGACTCTTATATTTAGATCTTTGATTCACCTTGAGTTGATTTTTGTATAAGGTGTGAGATGGTATTCTTCTCTCATTCTTTTGGATATGGTTATCCAGTTCTCCAAGCACCACTTGTTAAAGAGGCCACTCTCCCAATTGAGTGAGCTTGGTAGCCTTGTCGAATATCAGATGACTGTATATGCGAGGATCTATATCAGAACTCTCATTTCGATTCCATTGGTCAATAGGTCTATCCTTGTGCCAATACCATGCAGCTTTGATCACTGTAGCTTTGTAATATGTTTTAAAGTCCGATAATGTGATACCTCCAACTTCATTTTTCTTTTTCAATATGTCTTTGGCAATTCGGGGCCTCTTACCTTTCCAAATATATTTTGTGGTTAGTTTTTGTAGTTCCTTAAAACAATATATTGTTGATTTTTTGGGGGGGATTGCATTAAATCTGTACATTAGTTTGGGTAGGATAGACATCCTGATGATATTTAGTCTTCCTATCCATGAACAGGGAATATTTTTCCATTTATTTAAGTCCAAGGGACTTATTTAAGTCCAAGGGGGGGGAAATCCACCCCTTGCTGCTTGTGTAGATTTCTGTATATAAGTCCTTTACATCTTTAGTTAAATTTATTCCAAGGTATTTGATTCTTTTAGTTACTATTGTAAATGGCATTTTTTTCTTGATTTCCATTTCTGATTGCTTGTTATTGGTGTACAGAAATGCTACTGATTTTTGAGCAATGATCTTATAGCCTCCGACATTACTGAACTCCTTTATAAGTTCTAGAAGCTTTGTTGTATACTTCTCTGGGCTTTATACATATAGGATCATGTCATCTCCAATAATGAAATTTTTACTTCTTCTTTTCCAATCTGGACACCTGTTTATACTTTTCTTGCCTCAATGCTTGAGCAAGTACTTCTAAGACAATGTTAAATAGGAGTGGTGATAGTGGACATCCTTGTCTTGTTCCCGATCTCAGAGGGAAGGCTTTTAGGATTTCACCATTAAAGATGATGTTAGCTTTGGGTTTTTCATATATACTCTTTATCATGTTCAGAAAGTTTCCTTATATTACTATCTTTTGCAGTGTTTTTATCAGGAAAGAGTGCTGTATTTTGTCAAATGCATTTTTATGCATCTATAGAGATGATCATGTGATTTTTTCTTTCAGTCCGTTTATGTGGTATATTACATTGTTTGATTATCTTATATTGAGCCATCCTTGCATAACCGGGATGAAACTCACTTGGTCATGGTGTATAATCCTTTTGATATGTTGTTGAATGCAATTAGCAAGTATTTTGTTGAGGATTTTAGCATCTGGTTCATTAGAGAAATTGGTCTGTAATTTTCCTTTCTTGTGGTATCTTTGTTTGTTTTTGGTATTAGGGTAATGTTGGCATCATAGAATGAGTTAGGCAATATTCCTTCTACTTCTATTTTTTGGAAGAGCTTAAGTAGAATTGGTGTTTGCTCTTTCCGGAATGTTTAGTAGAATTCAGTTGTGAAGCCATCTGGTCCTGGGCTCTTCCTAGTTGGGTAGTTTTTGATTACTGAGTCTATCTCTTTACCTGTAATTGGACTGTTGAGTTCATCAATTTCTTCTTTCATCAATGTAGGCTGTTTGTGCATTTCTAGAAACTTGTCCATTTCCTCTAAATTATCATTCTTGTTGGCATTTAATTTTTCAAAGTATCCTCTTATGGTACGCTTTATTTCTGTGAGGTCAGTAGAGATATCCCCTTGCTCATTCCTTATTTTGTGTATTTCCATCTGTTCTCTCTTTTTCTTTGTTAGTCTGGCTAAGGGTTTGTCAATTTTATTGATCTTCTCGAAGAATCAGCTTTTGGTTTTGTTTATTGTTTCTAGTGCTTTCTTATTCTCTATTTCATTTAGTTCTGCTCTAATCTTTGTTATTTCCTTCTTTCTACTTCCTTTATTTTTTTTATCATTTCTTTTTAAACATTTATTTATTTATTTATTTATCCACCCCTTGCTGCTTGTGTTCGCTGCGTCCATTCGCTGTGTGTCTTTTCTGTGTCTGCTTATCTCCCCCTTGCTGTGAGGTCTTGCTGCATCTGCCTACTGCGCCACACAGGCCAGCCTGCCCTCACAAGGAGGCCCCGGGAAGCGAACCCGGGGCTTCCCATATGGTCAAATATGGTAAATGGGAGCTGTATCAATCGAGCCACACATGCTTCCTGCTGTGAGGTCTTCCTGCATCAGCCCACCGTGCCGCACGGGCCATCCTGCCCTCACAAGGAGGCCCCAGGAAGTGAACCCGTGGCCTCCCATATGGTAAATGGGAGCTCTATCGATTGAGCCACACCTGCTTCCCTTTCTACTTCCTTTAGGTTTAGTTTATTGTTTTTCCAATTCCTCCAAGTGTGCAGTTAGGTCTTAAATTTTTGCTCTTTCTTCTTTTTTAATATATGTATTTATGGCTATGAACTTCCCTTTCAGGACAGCTTTGGCTGTATCCCATAGGTTTTGATATGTTGTGTTGTCGTTTTCATTAGTTTCAAGGTAGTTACTGATTTCTTTTGAGGTTTCCTCCTTGACCCCCTGTTTGTCTAAGAGTGTGAATTTAGCTTCCATATCCTTGTGCCTAACCTGTTTCTCTGGCCCTTAGTTATTTCCAATTTCATTCCATTGTGATCAGAGAAATTAGTTTGTATAACCTCAATCTTTCTGAATTCATTGAGAGTTTTTCTGTGGCCTAGCATGTGGTCTATCTTGGAGTATGATCCATGTGCACTTGAGAAGAATGTAAATTCTGCTGTATTTGGGTGTATTGTTCTGTATATGTCTATTAAGTCCAGTCCCTCTAATGTATTGTTGAGAGTCTTTGTTTCTTTGTTGATTCTCTGTCTAGATGTTCTGTCTAATGATGATAATGGTGTATTAAAGTGCCCTGCACTAATTGTAGAGGCATTTAGTTCTTCACTTAGCTTTTCCAGAGTTTGCCTCACATATTTTGAGGCACCCCGATTAGATGTGTAAATGTTTATGATTGTTTTGTCTTTTTGAGAGATTACCCCTTTTACTAATATATAGTGTCCCTCTTTGTCTCTTACAATAGTTTTGCATTTTAAGTCCCTGAGTCCCTGCTGGATTTTTTCTATTTTTATGTCTATCTGTTCTACTATCTGTTTGATTTCAGCTGTATTGTCTTCCACATCACTAATTCTTTCTTCTGTCTGTTCAAATCTTCTGTTATGTGAATCCAGCATCTTTTTGATTTCTTGGGTTGTGTCATTGATCACCATCATATCTGTTATCTTTTTGCGTATGGTTACAATTTCTTCAGTATGTTCTCCCAGTGTCTTCTTTATATCCTTAATCTCTTCCTTCACTTCATTAAGTTGGTTCATGATACTTTTTTGGGAATCTTTGATTAGTTGTTTAATGTTCTGCATATTTTCCTGGTTTTTAGTTTGTTCATTGGAGAGGTCCATGTCTTCATGTTTCTCAGTGTGGTTTGTAATTTTTTGTTGCCCTCTAGTCATCATTTTATCTTCCTGGGTTCATTCAGTTGATTAGATTCTCTCTCTCCTCTAGAGTTTTATGTAGCTGGTGGTTCTGTTTGTGTGTTAAGTTTTCTCTTTGACACTTTTCTTCTTATTTTATTTCTTTGCTTCTTTCTATGTTACCTTGAAGGCAAAAAATTAGTGGCAGAGGAATCAAAAGATGTGAGAAAGGAAGAAGGATACTAGTAATATTGATAAAAGTTAGAAGAGGGTCAAATAGGGCTTAGTGAAATGAATATTTAACTTGTGTAGGCAGTGTAGAGTAATAGGAAAACAAGTGGAGTACCTACAATGGACAGGGAAACCAAATAGAGGAATATATATATAATGATTTAGAAGGCTAAGTCCCCTCTCAGTCAGAAAGAGAGTGGGCATCACCATCTGAAAATCCTCAAGATTGAGGAATGAACAAACACAAGGTGTGAATGCAACTATGGACTTTTTATTTTTCTACCAACGGAAGATCTTGTAACATTGATATAAAGGCAGTGGTCACCAGAGGTTCTGAATAGAGACAGCAGGAAGAATAAGTGCAACATGGTACATTTTGGGGACATTGAAATGCTCCTGAATGACATTGCAATGATGGATACAGGCATTATATTTTGCCAAAGCCTGTAAAAATATGCAGTGCAAACTGTAAACTATAATGTAAACTACTGACCATGGTTAGTAGCAATGCTTCAATATGTGTTCATCAATTGTAACAAATGTTCCACACTAATGAAAGTTGCTAATGGGGAGAATTGTGGGAGAGAGAGGGTGTGGGGTATATGAGAATTATATTATATATTATATTATATTATAATTTCAATATTTTAAAGAGATAGCCAGTGGGTGCATTAATCCCAAGTAAAGCCAGCTGTCCAATGAAGTGCCAATGTAACAAAGACACCCAGTGAGATGTATGAATGTTAGCCATTGGACAACTTGAAATATCTCTTCAAAAAGCAAAAGCTAAGTACAACACCTCCCAGCCTGAACCCTGTGGAACCACTGATTGGCCTTGCTTCCTCCTTATACATTCTATTCTTATAAGTAGTATACTATTTTTCCTTTTGTAGATGCAATTTGCTTAGCTACTAATATGACAATCTTAAAAACTCTTCTTTTAATTAATCTTCTTGCTCAAAATGTCCAAATGGAAGAAACCAGTCCAAAACACCCTTTATTCAGCCTTGTCCTAACTCAATTTATCTCTTCCAGGATTAATGCATTCCAAAACAAACTTATGCTCAACCATCAAAGCAAGTAGCCTTTCTCCTAGTGCCAGTAGCATAATAAAAGAGTTTTACACCCTGTCATTCAGGGACTAAAACCCCTAATCAGCAGGAAACAGATACAGAAGAATGACTTTCACCCTTCAACTCCACCTTAAGATTAAAAGTGTACAACTTTCTCAGGGGGGATAGGAAGCAAGAGAGAATAGGGTCCTAAGGAACAGGGGAAGAAAACCAACAGCCTGATGACCTGCACAAGCTGAGGCAACACCCTGTTGGCTTGCATCAGCCTGCTGACTAACACCATTATGAGGTGGGTAAATTAGAACACACCAAACACCCATAGGAGTAGCACCACCACCACCCACTACCTACCTATTGGACAGCTCATGGACAGCAGCCAGAGGACAATCATCACTGGAGAAGAACTGTTAAGAGAAACCACCCAATTAATTCCCCTTGCTTTGTCTAAAATATGCCAATCAGCACATATCCTAAACCCCTGGTTTGCCCCATAAAAAGGGAACCTGAGAACAGAGGACACACATCTCTATATTGAGAACACCAGAACTCACATCTAAGTGTGTACTTTGTTAAACTCTTTTCTATCTTATAACTGTGGTGTGTCTCTGAATCCTTTCTTATAATATAACCAAGAACCCAGAAACCAACTCCAGCAACACTATATGGAGAAGATTGTCCTTTATCTGTGACCAGAATTTTTCTATCCAAGCCTTTCCATTTTCAGCACATGACTGCATGGATACCACATTTAACTGGATAAGGTCTCCAAACCAAAAGTCAGTTTCAGAATTGATTCATTTCAAGTGATTCTTCATGTTTATGTCTTTTAATGAGACTTTATTCTATTTTCTGGCTATCTCAGTCCCCAAATGCTGGTCTATTATCTGGGATTTTCCTGAGTGATTCCATTTATTTATCCACTACACAAAGTGAACAATAATAAAATATTTGCCCTCTTGATTCTGGCTTACTTCACTAAACATAATGTCCTCAAGTTTTCATATGGCTCATGAATTCATTTTTTCTTATGCCTGGGGAGTATTCTATCTTATGCATATAGCACATTTTGTTTATCCATTCATTGGTTGATGGAAACCTGGTTGGTTTCTATCATTTGGCATTTGTGAATAATTAAGGTGATACTGGTTTCATAAAATGAATTGTGTAATTTTCCTTCCTCTTCAAATTTTGGTAGAGTTTGAGCAGGATTGGTATTAATTCTTCTTGAAATAAGTGGTAGAATTCCCCATTGAATCCATCTGGTCCTAGAATTTTCTTTGTTGGGAGATTTTAGATTATTGATTCAATCTTTTATGATTGCTTTATTAAGGTCTTGTATTTCTTCTAGAGTCAAGGTAAGCTGTTCAGGTGATTCTAGGAATTTTCCATTTCATATAGGTTGTCTAAATTGTTGGCATACCATTTTTCATATCCTCTTATGATCCTTTTTATTTCTGTAGAATCATAGTAAATACCCCTTTTTCATCCCTGATTTTATTTATTAGAATCTTCTCTCTTTTGTCTTTGCTAGTTTAGCTCAGGGATTGTTGATTTTATTGATCTTCTCAGAAAAACATTGTTTGGTTTTGTTGATTCTATGTATTTTGTTGTGTTCTCAATTTCATTTATTTCTTCTCTAGTCTTTTTTATTTCTTTCCTTCTGCTTGCTTTATTAATTTTCTGTTCTTTGTATAGCTCTTTCATATGTTCATTTAGGTCTTTGAATTTTAGCTATTTTTTCCTTTTTAAATATAGGTGTTTAGGGCTCTAAATTTCCCTCTCTGCATTGTCTTCATTGTATTCCATAAGTTTTGATAAATTGTGTTCTTGTTTTCATTTGTCTTGAGATATTTAGTAATTTTTTTTTTTGCAGTTTCTTCTTTAACCCCCTGATTCTTTGAGTGTGTTGTTTAGCCTCCATATATTTGTAAATTTTCCTACCTTCATTCCATTTTGATCAAAGAAGGTGCTTTGCAAAATTTCAGTCTTTCTAAATTTACTGAGACCTGTTTTGTGCCTCAGCATGTGTTCTATCATGGAGAAAGATCTATAAGCACTAGCCAAAAATGTATATTCTGATTATTTGTGGTGCATTTTTCTCTATATGTCTGTTATGTCTACCCCATTTATCATATTGTTCACACTTTGTGTTTCCATTTGGATCCTCTGTCTAGTTCTTTTGTCTATTGATGTGAGTGATATACTGAAGTCTCCAACTATTATTGTAGAGGTGTCTATTTCTCCCTTCAGTTTTATGAGAGTTTGCCTCCTGCACTTTGGGACACTCAGCTTAGATGCACAGATATTTATGAGTGTTATTTCTCCTGGTGGATTGCCCTTTTATTATTATATAATGCCTACTGTATCTCTTGTAACATTTTTGCATTTAAAGTCTCTTTTTTCAAATATTAAGGTAATGACACTTGCTCTTTTTTGGTTACTGATTGTGTGAAATATCTTTTTCCAGCCTTTTACTTTCAGCATATTTTTATTCTTGAGTCCAAGATAAGTCTCTTGTAGATAGTATGTGGATGGCTCATATACTTTATCCATTCAAGTTTTTATACACTTGAAAAAAAAGAAAGTGAAATCAAGAAAATAATTCCATTTACATTAACATAAAAAAGAATAAAATACTTAGGAATACATTTATCAAAACTTGTACTCTGAAAAGTACAAAACACTATGGAAGGAAATTGAGGAAGATCTAAACAAATGCAAAGTATCCCATGTTCATAGACTGAAACACTTAAAATTTTTAAGATGGCAATTCTCCCCAAATTGCCCTACAATTTCAAGACAATCCCCAATAGAATTCTAGATTATTTTTTTTAGGAATTGACAAGCTGATTTTAAAGATCCTATGGAATTGCAATGGACATATAACAGCCAAAAGAATCTTGTAAAAAAAACAGTGCAGGGGGACTCATACTTCCCAATTTCATAACTTACTGAAAAGCAACAGTAATGAAGACATTGTGTTTCTGACATAAAGATAGACATATAGAGCTATTGAGTAGTTTTGAAAGTCAAGAAATATGCTTATTTCAAAAATACATGTGAAAATATTCTTGACATGATTAGTTATCAGAGAAATGCAATTCAAAAAGAGATAAAAGTTCATACCCACTAGGATGGTTAGAATAAAAAAGTCAGAGAGTAAGTGCCGGTAAGGATGTAGAAAAATCAGAACATTCATACACTGTTGATAGGAATGTTAAATTGGAAAACAGCCTGGCAGTTCTTCAACTGATTGACCATATAGTTGCCATATGGTCCAGCAGTTCCACACTTTGGCATAAAACAAAGATAATTGAAAACATATGTCCACAAATGTTTATGGCAGCATTATACATAATTGTTAAAAGATGAAAACAATTATTATGTCCATCAACTGATGAGTGGGTGAAAAATGGGGTATATTCACATAAATGAATATTATTAATCCATAAAAAAAATGAAGTACTGATACATGCCAGGACATAAACGACCCTTGGAAACATTACGTTGAGTGAAAAAAGTCAATAACAAAAGACCACATACTAAGTGATTTCATTTATATAAAATTTCTAGAATTGGGCAAAGCTATAGAAACAGAAAGTAGATTAGTTACCCCTTAGGGCTGGGGAAACGAGAAGTACACGGGAGTGATAGCTATAAGGCTTCTTTTTGAAGTGATGAAAATCTTATAGCTGCACATATCTTTAAATATCCTCAAACCATTAAATTGTACAATTTAAATGGGTGAAGAGTGTGGTATTTCAACTACATCTCAATAAAGCTTTTTAAAAAAAGAAAAGGTTCAATAGACATATTTTTCACTCACCAACCTTTCTATCTCTACTCTATTTAACATAAAGAATTTATCAAATTTATCATGGAAAGGGGCAATGTTTACCTTAATGAGAGAGTTTATGAGGCAAAAAAAAAGGAATGATGTGATGTTCAGTAAGCATTGAAGTATCCTCCTTTATACATATTGGCTATTTTCTCTGGAAATATTTTGTTTCAGTGTAAAAAATGCATATTCTATCTGCTATAAACATGTATTTTTTAAAAATTTATTCAAGAATACCTGGCAAATGTGTAAGAAAAACAATGAAAGTACTGACCAATGATTCCTCGTTAAGGTGTATTATTTCAGGAAATGACCTAATACATGGAGTTTTAATGTTCTTTTAAAAATTTTACATTTTTGGGTGCTTGCTCATTATTTTTATGGAACAAATTTGCCATAATAAAACAGATTAAAGTCATCAATATGATTAAAATGACAAAAATCATAACCTGAACAGTTATGTGTTGCACATAATTTTTCTTAAGCTGCAGATGATTGTACACAGGACAGTTTTAGTTATGAAAACTATAAGGAAACTAAAGATCAAGCCACTTTTCATTTACTGTTCTATAAGTATGAACACATCAGCAAGTAAGAAGGGCTAATGAATGCTTTTTTGTTTTATTTCATCCATAAAGACTATATTTTAAACTCTATGTTCTTTGGATAAAAGAAGTTGGTGGTGGGCTATTTTCCCAAGAGAGAACTTTTATAGTAGCAAAACTGATTCTAACAGATATATGAAAGATATCATACACAGAACTTAATTTATTGATTTATCGTAAGGATAAAATACTACCCAAATAATAATTTTCACGGGGAGTGGAAAATCCTGCAATTTGGAACTGAAATCATTTCCTATAATTCGAATTCACTTGTTGCTAGGGTCTCTAGAAGATCCAGCAAAAGTTTTTATAAGAAATTTAAGAGGCCTTGAGGATCCCGCTATCACGGGAACTACAAGAACAAGAAAAACTCAGGACCTCTGAAATATTAGATCAAGAGAGAAAGAGGCAATAATCATATGCGCGCAAAGGAAAACTGAAGAGCACCATGCTTTAAAGTAACCATTTCAAAGACAGCTGTAGGAGGACAGGGCAGCTGTAGGTCAGGGTCAAAAATCAGAAGCAGGCATGAAGATGCACAGTGACACTCAGTGTACTAATGGAGAAGTCAATCCCTCTCCCCTACAGTCCTGACGGTTCCGCGGCCCCCATCCTCCCTCTTCTTACCTTGCAGACCTGACCCCGGTCCAGAAGCATCAGAGCCTGCGTCTGTGCCCAGGCTTCTCCAGTCATACCTGCTACCGCAGGGTGGAGACCGAGGACGCGTCAGAGACCCCGCTACCGCTGCTGGGAGGATGGGAACACTGCACCCCTCGGTGATCAGATCTCTGGTGTTTGTCAGTCCGTTCCAGCTTCTCTTTAGAGGAACTAAGAATTTAGCTATCCCACGCAGCCAGTTCTTTCCAGATGGAACTCTGCAAGGCTCCTCTCAACACTCGGCGACTCCTCCTTTCTTTCCCCTCTGACCTGTCTGAAAGCCACACCGTCCTGCCGGGCCTCAGGAGCTCACTGTAGCCCTGCTGTTCCAGTTTGTGGCACCAGCAACTTCGGTGGCGTTTCTGCAGTTGCAGAACCTGGGAAGGAGCCTGGGAAAGAACCCGGGATTGAGCTTGGCACTTTGTTTCTCTCTGTTTTGATAAATGCTTTGGGAATATTTGGTGATGCTGGAAACTGCTGAGATGGACTTCCAGGAAAGGAAGCCTTGCAAGGTGATGTTGGGAGTGACAGTGCCCTTGATTAACCCTGCAGTTGGATTCTTGATCCCTTAATCGTGGGTGCTGGTTTGCCCATGAAGGAGAGGAAGCTTCTCAGAGTTAGCTTCTGCCAGTTCTCAGTGAGGAAATGTAGGAGGAAGGAATAGCGATGAGTGCTGCAGCAGTAGTGTCCTCTTTTCCACTGCCCCTGTGAAAAGTTTTCAGAAGTGTAGAGAATTTATCCATACCTGTGTCTCAGCTGTCGAGTGGTGATCCAGTCTTGGGATACTATCTTCATGTGGCCCTGCCATCTTCTGCACATCCCTGCCTGGCCTTACGGTTGCCCTAGGATGGTCTTCAATCCACCTGTTGTCTTGAGGAGTGTGGTTGCCTCTACAAAGTGAGCTCGTTCTTCTTTCAACCCATTAAGCAACTTTTTATATCCTTGCATAAAACCTCATTCTCCTAGTTTTTCTTGGGCATTTTCAGTTCCTGAGACCCCTTGTCCATCACCTGGGACTCCATTCACCTGGAGGTTTCACTTGAGTGGAAAAACAATATGATCTGTAGAGGGTACTCTGGGGGTTCCTTGTGGGAGCCAGGGTTCCAAACACAGGTGCATCTATAGATTTGGAGGATAAAAGCTTGTATTAAGTATGGTGGTGAGGATAGTAGTAGACAAATGCATGAATACATGTTTTAATTGTTTGTGATTCTTTTTTTATTTTTGAAAGGGTTATTACCATTTAAAAGTTTAAAACCTGTCTCTGAAAGAAAAGTACAGCTTTATCTTGGAAAAGCATCTCTTGAGGAAGACAAAATGTATGTGTAGCTCACTTTTATAACCAAAAATGTACTCAATCTATAGGATAAAAATGAAATATAACTCTCTGTTGGTCAAAGGATTTTTATCTTAAAGCCTAATTATGGAAGAACAATTTAATGTGGGCTGGATGCAAATTCATAGTTTTTTGTGTAAGGCATTGTTTGCACATATAAACCCTAATAAAACTAGGACAGAAAATAAACATCAAATTTCCTAGTCTATTTCTGAAATTACTAGGAATGAAATACTAGTTACAATCAGGACCAAGTTACAACGCACTTTTTGTGATTTTATTGTCCAGTAATATGTGTAGCAATGAAATAAACTTTTAACTTCCATTGTGGACAGCATCCGCTTTCTACTTCCAACAAATCACTAAGCATATGATTCAAATTACAATGCTTCTCATTTTTCCCTTCAGGTTTTTATGGATAAACACCAGGTTATGAGTTTACATTAGACTTGTAACAAATTTCCCTTTACAAAGTTGAATTAAGATGGAAAATATAAATAAAAACAATTGCAGACATGTTTTTCAAGTCTCAATGGAAAATTTATTTAAATTGTCTTGGATCTGGAAGAATATACTGAAAAATTAGATATGATATTGTAGGAAAAACAAAAAGCAAAAACATGGTGTTTTAAGATATGTCTAGTGAGAGTCATCAAATATTCTTATAGATGCAAATTTATTTTACTTGTTCATTTTGAAAAATTTAGTTCATGATTCCCTAATTATAGAAACTGATTGTTACAGTTGGGGAGTTTGATGTAATTATGAATTCCAAAAATATAATTGGATCATGCTTGTAAACTGATCTGTTAATCTGGGCATGATTAAGTTATGATTAGCGTGTTGACTGGGCCATGTCAGTAGGGCATTGAGCCCCACCCCTTGGTGGGTGGGGAATTGAATATAAAAGGCATGGCAAGAACAGAGTTGAAGCAGTCTTTAGGGAAGCAGTTTTGATGTTGGAAAGAAGGCCCCAGAAGAAGAGAAGCAAGCCGTTCACCTGATCGTCTACAGCTGAACTTATGGAGGAAACAGGAGCTAAGCCAAGAGAGAAACGCAGCCCTGGGAAGAGAGGAACCCCAGAAGCCTGAACCCTGGCAAACACCGGCAGCTGTCTTGCTCTAACACGTGGCAATGGACTGTGGTGAGAGAAGAAACTTAACACTTTATGGCCTGGTATCTGTGGACTTCTACCCCAAATAAATACCCTTTATAAAGACCAACCCATTTTTGGTATTTCACAATAGCACCCCTTTGGCTGACTAATACACCGATGCTACTTGTAAAATGGAGTAAACATTACTGACAGAGAAATAACTCAGAATATCTGAGGGGAAGAAGAAAAGGAGTGAGGAATTAGTAAGTGCAGATATAATAAATAAAAAGAAAACTCTATTAGAAGAAACTTTTAAGTTCTTATTTTCTTAGTAAAGAGAATAACCCAGCTCTTCTGAGAATTCATTTGCAAAATGATGATGGACTTGAACGGGCAAATGACCCAAATTTACGGTGAAAGAATACAGGCATTATTAAGTATAAAAACCCTAGGCCCAGGATATCTGTCTTCTAATCTTAGATCTGTTACCTACTTATAGGCTGTGTAACCTTGGGAAGGACATTTAACCCCTCCAAACCTCATTTTCTTGAGCAATGAAAATAATAATAGTAGTGACTACCTCATAAGGATTGTTTAAGAAGCAAAATTATATATGTATGTGATTGTATATATATGGGGGGCCAGAGAGTGAGCACTTAGAATAGTATCTGATACAGAGAAGCTGTGGTGAATGCCTAGAACAGATCACTGTCAATAAAACAGTGGCGCAATTCCACAAAATTTTATTCTTCTCAAATCTTCTTACATAGAACCACATCATTTCTCAACATTACCCTATTACATTGTGTAGCATAATTTGGGAAAAGCTGAGTGAAAAACACATATTTACAGAACACATGTATGTGCACCTACTGAGCTCTCATTTAGTAACACATATATGTGTTCCGTAAATATGTGTTTTTCAGTCAGCTTTTTCCAGCTGGTGCCTCCTAAAGAAGACAGTGAGCTGGCGTGATAGGCAGGCATGGCAAGCTGACACAACAAGATGATGCAACAAGAGACACAAGAAGAAAAAACAATGAGGGACACAACAAAGCAGGGAACAGAGGTGGCTCAGGTGATTAGGTGTTTCCCTCCCACATCAGAGGTCCTGTGTTCACTTCCTGGTGCCTCCTAAAGACACCGTACACAGCAAAGTGCAAACAATGAGGGGGTTGGGAAAAGTAAATCAATTAATTAATTTTAAAAAACTTATGTAGTGAAGGCAGTGCTCAGAGGAAAATTTAGAGCTCTAAATGCCAAAATTTAAAAAGTAGAAAGATCACAAATCAATAACCT
>JAQZBX010069020.1:0-15647 GCA_029593785.1 Cabassous unicinctus | reverse complement strand
GGCTGTCTTTCCTCTATTGAATTTCTTTTGTACCTTTGTGAAAAATCAGGTGGGCGTATTTGTGTGGGTCTATTTTTGGGATCTCTGTTCTGTCACTTTTTTTTTTTTTTTTAAGGTATTGGGGCCAGGGATTGAACCTGGGACCTTGTATGTGGGAAGCTTGTGCTCAACCACTGAGCCACATCGGCTCCCTTGAGTTGGTGTTTTTGTTTGTTTGCTTGTTTGTTTTTTTGCTTTTTTGAGGCACTGGGAACCAAACCCAGGACCTCCCATGTGGGAAGCAGGTACTCAACTGCTTGAGCCACATCTGCTCCCCACATTTAATTTTTTTTTTTAAGATTTATTTTATTTATTTCTCCCCCGTCCCCCACCCCCTTGATTTTGGGTTCGCTGTTTGCTCTCCATGTGCTCCCAGGAACCAATCCGAGGACCCTCCAGAGTGGGAGAGAGGCTCTCAATCTCCTGCACCACCCCAGCTCCCTGCCCTCTGCGTCTCCCATTGTCTCTCCTCTGTGTCTCCTTTTGCTGCGCCATCCCGCTGCACCAGCTTTCCGCACGGGCCAGCTCTCCTGTGTGGGCCAGCTCACCACGCGGGCCAGCCTGCCCCCCACCAGGAGGCCCGGAGAATCGAACCCCGGGCCTCCTACATGGTAGACAGGAGCCCAATATCTTGAGCCACATCTGTCTCCCGCCACATTACATTTTTAACAACTCTTTGTGATAGATTAATTGCTATATCCATTTTACAGATGAGGTACAGAGTATAAGAAAGTCATGTTTCATCCCATGTTTGCTCTTGTAAGGGGTATACAGTGAACACTAGAAAACACTTCCACCTAAAATAAGAGAAAAGTGGGCTTGCATACATATAAAATTCGTTCTGTAAAGAATCAAATCAGAAAGAAGGGTCTAGGCTACCTTTAGAAACATCCTCGTTCAACTCATCCGAAAAGTGTCAAGAAACAAAACAATAGTCTTGGATACAATAAAGTGACTGCAAACTAGATTTATTGTTCTGTTGGGCTCAATATAATCACTTTGTTGCCTTAATAACCTAATGCCAACACTATTTGTTTCCTAAACTAACCATTGGGTGAGGAAGAAAGCTGTCAACAGGGGGACTCTTTACCTGCTGACTGAGAGCTGGGATGTAAAACCTGGCAGCATATCATGGTTATTCAAGAGGCTTTAAAAAATGCAGATTCCTGAGCCACATCTACAGCCACAGTAGCCAAATCTCCAGATTGGAACTTCTTCTATTTATACTTCTTCATTTACCTTCTTTTGGTTTTAAAATTCTCCAGGTGATTTTGATGCAGCTGATCACTGGACGGGCTCCTGGGTTCCGCTGAATAACCGTGCATGTGCAGGTGCACACACGCACACAGAGAGAGGACTGAAAGAAGTTTTGAAATGTGGCAGAGGCTTTAGAAAAGAAGACAGTCCTGTTTAGAGAAGTAGAGGGGACATGAAAAACCCTTTTATGTTGTCCTATATTCCGCTTTGTAGAAAAAAGGGCTTTCAGAAGCTATTCACCAGCTTCTTCCTCACAGCCAGGGCTGAGTTTCTTTTAGTGGAGACTGCTCTGCAGGGTCAAAAGCATTTTCTTGACCCTCAGATAGTCAAATGTGGCATCCAAATGAACCCTAAGGTTGTACGAAACATCTGTTTTTCAACATTCAAATTGTTTTGGCAGAAGGGACTTTCCACGTGGAATGTGGTAGTATGTTCAGTAAACATTCCTAACACTGGTTACTGGAGTTGACATTATTCTCCTTTCTTCTGATGGTCAAATCAATGATTGGGTAATCAATACATGAGCAATACAGAATGAACTGCTCTTTGATTTCTGTGTCATCTGCTATGACCCTAAAAGATTTATATTTGTTGTCTTCTTAATCTTCAAACCACATGGAATGGACTTATGGTTTACTCCCCAGCATCCATCCCATTTTTGGAGATTAGCCTCATCTTATTTCCTTGCCCTCTCCCCACCACCCTGGGAACCCATTGGCCAGGATTGGGCACAGTGATGAGATTTCCTTGGGCTCTCCATATTTCTACTCTCCTTCGAGGCAGATAGGAAGACCATACTTCCCCATTCACCTGACAATGGATGGGGCCGTATGACTAATGGGCCATGAACAAAAGTGAAAAGTATTACTCTTGGATGAAGCATTCAATTGCTGTGCAAGATCCTCCATCTCTTCCTTTGCCACAGTGATAGTGGAAGAATGTTTTGAGATGAAGGTGCTACAAGATTTCTGAGTCAACTCATGGAGATAATTGTCCTGGAAAGTCTCTTGACCCACAGCAGACTTTGCATGAAGCGAGATATAAACCATTGCTGTATTAAGCCACAGAGATTTTGGGATTATTTGTTACTAGGGTATAACTTAGTTTAAACTATTATAGCATGTGACCCTATTCTACATGATGAGATGCGAGATAAAGTCTGATGGACATCTTTGGGAAATGTATTTTCTTTCCTCAAGCAGACCACAAGAAGAGGTAGTAGTCTCTTTTCCCTCTGGATTTTGGATCTGGATGTAAGGCCTGGGATTTCTACAGCCATGTTGATTAAAGGTGAGGCTAACACTTAAGATGGCAGAGTAGAGAGATGGAAAGAACTTGGGTTCTTAATGACAAGGCATCTTTGTACTGCTGACCCTGGAGCTCACTCTACCTCTTTTCTTCCTGTTATGTGAGTTAATAAAATTTTCTTATTGTTCAAATTGGTTTGATTCAGAGTTTCTGTTACTTGTATCCAAAAGCATCCTATCATGGCTGTAAGCAATATAAGATTAAACTTACTTCTGTTCTATGCAACTACTATTCTGGTGGCAGAGGCATTGCTAAGAGCTCAATTTCGTATCCAAATGGGAAACTAAATTTAAAATAAGAAGATGTAAAAACCTGAAATTGTTCCAAATGCTTTATTGCAATTAACTCTTTAAGACTCTACTTAAACCAGTGAGAAAATCCATTTTCCAGCTGCTGGATAATGCAGATGTGCTAAGCCTTCCTGGCTACAGAGGGGTGGGTGCCAATTACTAGAGCTACTTTAGCCCTTAGATTTCTTGCCTCCAAGTCTGCTTGGCTCAGCATCTCCCAAAATGGAATATACCGGCTGCAGAGAAAAGTCATCACGGTTGCACATGATGTTTCAGACAAAGAGAAGGGAAACTGAACAGAGCTTTCTGGCACTCTAGGCTCCCCCCACCAACACCCCGGCTTTTTTTTTTTTTTTTAGGAGGTACTGGGGATTGAACCCAGGATCTTGAACATGAGAAACAGGCACTCAACCACTTGAGCTACATCAACTCCCCTAGGTTCCTTTTCAAGATGACTTTTTCCTTCTTGGTGCCAGCTTCCCAAGAAGGTTTGGCCTTTTATTATGGGAAAGCCTAGGTGAAATATGGGGATTATGTGCCTGGTCACTCTGGTTCTGAGTCATTCTAAACCCTCATAGAAAAGACCTGATATTCTTGACATAAGATCCCCTTACATTTTGCCTAGAGGAAACCCTGAGGGAAAGTCCGTACACATCCAAATTATACCTAAAGGGTCATCTGGGAAGACAGAAGAGAGGGCTCAAGATAGAAGCAGCTACTTAGTAGCAAGAGCAAGGGGTTTAACAGTGATGATAATGGAAGGGTGCCATAGAAAAGGGATGTGTAATGACTAAAGTGTTCTTTGTGTAGGAGTGGGATTACGCAAGAGATTTTGTGGTTCTTTTTTTCCCCTGAAATTTAACTTAATTCTGTTTTTTGGGGGGGCATTTTATTTAAACTCTTTATTGTTGTAACATATATACAACACAAAATTTCTCATTTTAACTCCTTTTAAGTGTATAATCCAGTGGTATTAATTACACTCACAATATTGTGCTACCATCACCAACATATATTATTTTTATATTAGAATATTTTCTATTATTTTGGAACCTCAATGGGGTTTAGGTAGAGTAAATAGTCAACTGTGATACCTGATATGAGGGGAACCCTGGTCTTTACTCACTCATACATTAATTTATCAAAAAAAATTTTTTTATTGAGCATCTACTGCATGCCATACACCATCCTAGGCATAGAGACAGGGGAAAAAAGATACTGTCCCTGTGTTCAATATAGTGGGAGAGACAAACAAATAAGCAGGCCATGACAATTTAACATCACAAAAGCCATGGAGATTATGTCTTGGTAGCTATGGGGGCCCAGAGGACAGGAACTGCCCCCCCAAATAGCCCAAAGCACTGAAGTTTCACTACTGGAGAGCTATTATCTTAGATTAAGGAGATCTTCTTAAAATGTATTCTGTTGGAAAGGATTTTTTTTGGTTCCCCAAAGGGAGAGTGAGTTAAGTGCCTATGTGCAGGGAGTTTGTTCTGAGATGTGGTTCTAGGGATCTGGAGTGGGGAACTGGACGAAATAAATAAGGAGGAAGAGAAAGACAATCCAAAGGTGCCTTTCTGAGCTGCAACCGCTGCAGGCATCTGACATTTGGAGAAACCAAGTGAAAGTCTCAGAAGTTGGAAAGGGGGAGTTTTAAACCCAGTGGCTCTTATCTCCACTGGTCAAAGTTTGCCCTGGTGAGTGTTGATTCCCTTATACTTCTAGGTTTGCACTTGTATTTGCAGCAGGGCTGAGCTGGCTCCCCTAGGTCCTGGGGACAGAGAAGCCCCGGGACAGAAACAGGAGCAGGGAAGTCCATCCAAGGAAAGGCGCTGTAGTGCTGCAACTGTGCACAGGTGGTTGCCACAGTAACAGCTGAAGCTGAAAGGTGGGCTGTGGCGATGTGAGAAAGGGCATAAAAGAT
Organism: Cabassous unicinctus; assembly: GCA_029593785.1. Classification (NCBI taxonomy): domain Eukaryota; kingdom Metazoa; phylum Chordata; class Mammalia; order Cingulata; family Chlamyphoridae; genus Cabassous; species Cabassous unicinctus. Next base: position 10,829 of record JAQZBX010069020.1, on the reverse strand, counting down.
GTTGGCCACAAAGGAACTGTTATCTGAGGGGGAGAAAGTCACTGTTACAGAAGGCTAGTGCCAATCATTGGATGGAGCTGTTCAATTCTGATCAAACATTTGTTGAGCTGGCAGTAGAGTGTCCAGCTTTTTCAAGGTCCTCCTGAGGAAATGAAACTGAAGACAGGTATATATTTTTTAATCGCCACTGCTTCCTGAGATGGCTCCCTTTTCTGTCTGCTAGTTGTCTGCTTGTCTTCTATAAGAGGCACTGGGAACTGAACCTGGGACCTCCTATGTGGGAGGTGAGTGCCCAACTGTTTGAGCCACTTCCACTCCCTGCTGGTTGCATCATCTGCTGATTGTGGTGTCTGCTCGTTGTGGCGCCTTCTGGTTGTAGCATCTGCTCGTTGCAGTGTCTTGCTGGTTGCGGCGTCTGCTTGTTGTGGTGTCTTTCTGGTTGCGGCACCTGCTCGTTGTGATGTCTACTCGTCTTCTTTAGGAAGCACCAGGAACTGAACCCAGGACCTCCCATGGGAGGCGGGTGCCCAATTGCTTGAGCCACATCTGTTCCCCTGGACAGGTGAATTTTGATAGGTCAAGGCGAGGAGAATATTTGGGAGGCAGTGAATGGTGGTGGAGAGGGAAGACCATGAGGACAGACTCAGATCAACAATTGCCTGAAGAGGGCACAAAATGGAGTCTGAGGGGTTCCCTATGGAAAGGGAGGAGAAAAGGGCCCAGGACAAACTGCTCCAACTTTACCCAGGAGGAGTCTTTCTGGGAAGAGCTCAAGCCAAGATGCTTAAAGATGGGAAGGCATTAAATGGGGCTTCAAGGTGAGGTGACGATCAAGTGTTTGAAGTGTCTAAGAAGTCTGCATCCTTAACATATTCTCTGAACTAAGGCCACATTGCAAAGCCAGGTCTTTACACATGCTTGAAACATAAGATATGTATCCCCAGAAGGCGAGGCCCGTTTCTATAAAGATCAGTCTCGATGAATAGCCTTCTCATTGCTTCACCAAACTTGAGTTTCATTGGAATTGAGTTACACCGTTGCTGCTTTGAACATACAATACTCCTCAGCTGGGAGCTAAGACACCAGCACTGTGGCCTTAACTCTGCACTATAATAGAATAACTGTCAGAACCACTAGGAATCAATTCTGACTCCTCTTTCCTTACTGTTGTTGGAAAATTCTTTAGCTGTGTTGAGAAATAAATGCCTACATGCTTTATCCCAGAAGGTCAAGCAGAGCCTGGAACTCCTCAAGCAACTTCTGCGCCCCAGATACCCATTTGGTTTATAAAGGCATGTTTGTGCAAACCTAAAGTCACAAAAACCCACATGCATGGACTGCAATTCCCAAATCAGGAGAGGATAGAGAAAATGATTCACAAATGAAGGACGTTTAGCTGAGTTTGAAATTTCCAAAGTCATAATTTATTAATAGTAAAAAGTCACCGTTTCTTGAGTGCTTTCTCTGTGCCAGGGCCTGTGCAAAAATGCAGCTGTCTCATTTAATCCTCACAACGACAGCATGAGTTAGGTGTTAGTTTCCCCATTTTATAATCAAGGAAACTTGATAAAGTAACTTGCCTACGATCACATAGCTTGAAAAGGAAGAGCCAGGAATCACACTAAGGTCTCATTCTGAAGCCCAGGCTTTGGAGACTGAGTTGGAAAAAAAAAAGTTATTATAACTGCTCCAGGTCCTTGGCTTCATGAGCCAAGGTTACACTTCCTCCTCTTTGACTGCTTTTCCTGTAAAATCTAGCCACCCAGCCTCTCTACCAACATGTAGCCAATTACTCCTACAGGCTCCTACTAATTACTCCATTTCTCAGGCCCTTATGGGGGCAGAGGGAGTGGTGGGACCAAGGAGAGGATTAGTTAGGACCAGTTGGCCATAAAACATCTACCTTCCTAGAATATTCTTCTCTGGGTCTGAAGATTATTCTTGGCTACCCAGAGCTGGGAACAGAATACGGTCCCTGAGCTGGGTAGAGAGACTTTTTTCCCTCCATTTTGGCTCAAAAGGATGTTTGATTGCATACCATGGAGCTGAGAGAAAACGGATTGTGTGGATTTTCATCAGTATTGACTCTCCTCTAGGGCTAGGGTACAGAATAATTGATTTGCATCTCTTTATGATGGAGACTTCCTATTTGACACACGTGGAGGCCCACTGAACCCTTCAGAGGCCACTGGTCAAGTAAAATGTGGCATTTGAAAACAACTGAATGAACAGCCATGCTCTTTTAAAAATTTTAATTGATCCTTTCATTTTGCTGTGGCTCTTCGCAGGTAACCTAGCATTTGAACTGTGCGCCTTTTCTCCGCTCTGCCTCTCACCTGCTCATGGTGGCCTTTACTTCCTTCTTGTGGAGCACAGTCAATATTCTGTTATTCTCTAACATTTGGATGTGACTTTGTGCAAACTATAGTTTAAAAAAAAATAATGCCAGGAACTCTGCTGTCTACACAAATCAACAAGAACAAGAATCAAGAAGTGGATTACTACCCAAATCCTTTTTGTTCTAAATTGTAATCAACTATATTGGATGTGAGGTTTGTCCATTTAAAAAATTTAATAATGGGTTTTGGTCCTCTTGGTTCTATAAAAAGGGCATTTATAAATATTAATATGGAATGCCAGGGAAAGAACAATACATAACAATAATGAGAATCACAAAATCCCATCACATTTGACACTGTCATATCACCAGCTTAAGGATTAGCAGGTTAACCTTAGAGTTAAAAATATTGCTTCATGATTAAAAAAAAACAAAAAAACTCAGAATGAAAAAGCTCCTTGTTGCATTATATATTCCTTTTGGCTTTCTTATTTTTCTTCAGGTTATGGGATCACTGCTTCGATTAACATTTTTGGGGAGAGTGGGCTTAAAGGAGGGTGGTGGGTTGACTTATCCGCATTCTTTCTTGCCCAAATCATGCTGAGCTTGGCTTTTGTTTAATTCTAACCCCTGACACTGCTTGAGTCAAAGGCCTGGTGACTAATACTCCCATTTTAGGTTGTTTTTTTTTTTTTCTCTATCTACCCAAAGCTTCATTTTAAATGATAAAGTTACCCAGGGTGTCAGTTTTCACCAGTATTTCTAAATACATCTAGTAAAAATGCAGCAATTTCATAGAAAATCCAAGCTATTGAGATCTAATCACTGCTTAAGCTGTGGCTTTATTCAAATCTGGATCACCAATATGGCTTAAGATGTAAATGAAGTGCAGAGAGAAATAAAGCAAGAAAATCTGCGATGGCCTTTCTCTGTGCTATTTGATGCCTGGGTCCTTATCAGTCAATTAATGTAGCTAAACTTCAGTGGCAGCATCAGTTTAATAGCCCCAATAGCTACTGTCCTCCTCCAGCCTTAGCCAAACAAAACACACTTTCAGTAGCTTTAATATGAAATGGAAAAAAGGTCAAAATAGATGGGCTTTGCCAACTAAATCCCAAAGATCCATTCTAATTTCTACCCAAGGATCTTTTAAGTCGTCTAGGATGCTCTTTATGATATGTCGATCCACACTTAGTTTCATTAAAACTTTGTGGCTTGGTATTTTTCAACCTGATAGCTTCACTAAACTAGTTCTCAAAGTGTTCACTAAGCCGCTATGCATAAAACTACTTTGCTGTCATGGTGGCTTCTAATATCACCTAAACGCAGGCAGCCACAGTTCTGGAAATGAACCTGATCTACATGCATTCCATCTGAGCTTGGGAATTACTTTGCTTTTGCTTTTACTGGATGTTTTATGAGGAAGAGGTGCTGTCCTCTGCAGGCCCCATCCTAAGCCCTCCTGAAACCTAATGCTAAATTATCTACCACCCCATATATGTTCTGGAAGCAATCTGCACAGAACATGACTTTTATCTGCTAAGGTTTCCAACCATGATTAACAGATGCTAAAACACTTGAGGAGGAGGAGAGAGAGGGAGGGGCCCACAGAAGAGAAAATTAAAATTAAGGTCTTTTCCAACAATGGCATGGCAAATACTGAGAAGATTCAGCTAAAAAAACAAGAGGTTTCTCAGAAAGGCACACCAAGAACCTGGCTTTACTGTTGTAAATTTAAAAGGGGGTAAAAGAAAGAAGAAAGAGGGAAAAAAAAACCCAACAAAAACAACGACACTCTGGGCTCTTGGCTACCCTGAAAATTACTTCCGAGCTGGCTGGGTTTCCCTCACTGATTAGGGCCCCCTCAGCTTTCCTCCCCTGAGATCTGACAGAAGCCTTTATTTCTTTATCAATTTCTGTGGTCAGTGTACATTACTGCAGTCAACAGAACTATTGGCAAAGGGTTTCAAAAGAGGCGGGGATCATTTTTCTAGGGGAAAAAGGGATTAAACATAAAATAAATAAATCAGCAAGGCAGAAGAACAGATTCCTAGTCCCAGCTGAGCCTGCACTTATCATGTTTTCAGGTAACATGGTATTTCCAAAAGTTCTACCCAACACAACTGGGGGACAGGCTTGCTCAGCATCCATTTCCTGGGATACAGAGTGGGAAACCAGTCCTGATTTTGGCTGACCTTGCCGTCTCTATAGTCTCTGTCCCAGGGTGTGGGAAATACAGGCTAAGAGTTGACACCAGGCCTGCATTTACATTTACCAATAGTCAGGCCTTGCAATCAAATAAACCGGGATTGGAAACCTGACTTTATCGGCAATTGTTTATGAGACCTTGGGTAACTTCTGTGAGTTCCAATCTCTTTGTCTATAAAACAGAGATGATAATCCTACTAGAGGATTAGATGAGATAATTTATGTGAAGCATCTAGCCCAGAGCCTGCCACATGTTTGGTGCTTAGTAGATGACAGCTAATATAATGATATTATTATTGTTGTGCTATGACTTAGTAAGTGCTGAAAAACTGGACTGAGTATGACTCTTCACTGGGCCTATTAAACAAAACAAAACACATCCTGAAGCATAAATCTTCATTTTCGCTTGTGTTGTTGAAATTCCATAAGCCTCCACTATAACTCAAATGCACCTGGATTCCCCCATTACTTGGGAATCAAGAATAGTTAGATCTACATGCTATGCACTCCCTGCCCCATCACTAGATTGTATGCTGTAGAAGGATATGACAACCAGGGTAGGCTGGGGTTCCCAAGAATGCTGGGAAAAGGTGGCAAGGTTTTTATGAGAACTCTTTAGAAGAACACAATGGGCTCTGCTAGGGAACTATAACTCTTCCTGCCCCACCCTCTTGACTCTTCCCATGACATTTTCCAAGATGGCTGTAGTTGCTATGGTTGCCAACCCTACCTGGGCCAAGTTAAGGATTATGCTCAGTTCTGCTTTCTTCATTGAGAAGCTGTAACCTCTGGGAACCTGGTTTGGAAAAGTGGAGCCTGGTGATGAGAATTTGAGAGGTAAAAAGGCCAGAGGGGTGGTGGAGGCATCAGCCACAGGGTGGGTTTCCTCTAATCCAGAAGAATCTGGTTTTGAGGTGTGGCTTCAGGTTTCCAGAGCAGTATGCTGACCCCTGCTACCGATATCCCCAGATAGTTTAGTGACCTCCTTGTTGATGGCATCAAAATGATCTGACAGCCTGGGGTGCTGGGAGAAGCCCCATTCAAAGAGGAGGGTGGGGTGCAAAGAGCCCTGGGCAGAGGACCTCTGTCCCTGCTTGGCACAGCATCTCTGTTTGACTTCACCTCTCTGAACCCCAGTGTCTGCATCTTTAAAATAAAGTGGCTGACGCCAGTAACAGGGATTATCTCTGAAGGGTGAGATTATAGGGAGATCTTTCACTGCCCACTTGAAACACCTCTACTTGTTTTTTAAAAATTAACGCCACACTTGTATTACTTTTACAACATAAAGTTGCATCGAAAATAAAACAAAAGAAAAGGGCTAGGACTAGAGCCCTTGTGTGATCCAGAAGTAATGGTGGGTAAGGACCACAGAGGTGGCCAGGTAAAGATGCAACTTGTGAAGGCACAAGAAGAAGCCCCTGAGCTATTGTCATGCCCAAGACAAGACAGGACCCGGAATATTAGGCATCAAGAGGACCAGATGAAAGTGGGCCTATTAAGCCCACATCCCACAGAGACCTGAGCTGATTAATCATATGATCAACTAGGCTCACTCCCCTATATCTGCTGGTCCTTTCAAACATGACCTGGCACCATGACACAGGACCCTGGGGGGAAGGGGAGCAAGGGGCTGGGAGCTGCCCTGCAGTCTCACTTGGCTTGGCGGATGGCCCCTATCGCTCAGGCTCAGTGTACGGGAAGGTCCTTCAAGGGGAGGGTTTCTTTTTTTTTTTTTTTTATTGTTCATAAAAAAGGGAGGGTTTCTTTACGCTTTGCAAAGAGTGGCATCATCTCTCAGCAGCTTTAGTTTGTACTCAGAGGTCAGGTTGTTTGGCCTTTTCTGGCCGGAGGTTATCCCTCTGGGCACCCCTGCCCTTCTCCCCACTTCATGCTTGCGTCCTTTCACTAAAAGGTCATCAAAAAGTTTTGATGGGTAGTTCCCTAACCTGGCTGCATATCAGAAGCACCTGGGCAGTGAGTTAATGACATAGATTCCCAAGCTCCATCCCAGGATGTTCCAGTTCAATAGCTCTGGGGTGGCACCCAGAAATCTGCATTAATTTTGAAGCAACCAGGTGTTTCTGATACCACGAGGCTGGTACAGAGACAATTAGGGCTTTAGGGCTTCCCAGGTGCAGTGGTCCAGGCCTGAAAACACAGTCACCCGTGGAGAAACCATCCAGACAGGTGAACCTAAACATTAAACCCAAGCTGCCAACCCTGCGCAGGTGGGCGATTGGTGATGGGAACTCTGTACGGAGCCGCTGGTGTTTTGACAATAGTAAGTGCGCCTCCCCCTAGGCCATCCACAATGCACCGCGTCCCCCCTCTCCCCTCTCCCTTCCACCCAACGACAAGTTAACACAAATGGAACCAACCTCAGTAAACAAGAAAAGCTCTGCGTGAAGCATTCTTGGCTTTGGGAGAATCCAGTCCAATTTGCTACCAATACCAAGGCTTGCTTTTGATTATGTTGATGATAAGGACTATAAACAAAACAGGCTTTCTCTACTAATTAATTCCCTTCGAAGAACTCTAAAGATCTTTAATTACGCAGTTTGAAAAGCAGCGGTTACCAGATCAGGCTGATGGGCCTGCGTGCTCCTCTCTCTGCCCACCTGAACGAAATATTTTCTTGTTTTCCCTGCTTCACACACCTAGGATGAGTTTGCAGTAAATCCTGTCAACTAGACGCCTGACAAAAGTGCTCTGATGTCAGTTATAAAGAATGCCACCTACAGCTTAATGTCTGAAAAAAAAAATCCAAGGGCTGCAAACAATGAAGGTTTTTGTCTTCTTAATGCCCAGTATGCAATCGAGTGGAAATGCTACTTCCATCTGTAATCTACAAATGAAATTAAAGTTGTTGAAAGACATAGGGTAAACCAGAAGCCTTTGTTTCTTTGCAGAGCAGGAAAAATTTAAACCACTAAAATGTTTTAGCAGATTTACTAAATTTCCAATTAAAACGTGAAATCTATTGTAGAGCTCTGAGAGGGTAGTCTCTCTTTCTCTGCCTCTCTTCCCAAACACACACAAGATATATAAGCAAACCAAACTCCTGTGTCCCACTCACCCCCCAATGCCTATCTAGCTTAGTTCTGTTAGATCTGCAGAGAAATTAGGGTACACAAGCTTGCACAGTGGACACGGTGGGCTCAGCAATGGTTTTAGGGCAGGGCTCAGGCCAGCCTTTGAAAAAACCCAGCAATTTGTCCCACGTGGAGGGTTCCAAGGCCCCCAGCCTGTGGAGGCGGCCTGGCTGGAGCCATTAGGCCTCCGGGAGCTCGTTCGTGGGGAGGGAGTCAGATCTACTATACAAGAGCACCCTCTGCCAGTTGGCACGGCTGGCTGGCTGGAGAGACCGGTGGCCCAGAGTCAGGGGAAAGGGCACGGGACCCTGTGCACAAAGCCGGCGGGGCTGGGGGCCAGGCAGGAGTGAGATTCTATCCTTAATACTAGACAGAACACTCACCTCCGCAACAATAGCCGGTGCAGGCAGGGGCGATGCTGCTTTTCCAAGGGCTCTCCACGTTAATCCTCCCCACCAAATCCAGCCACTAGGAGCCTGAATGGTCCTCCAGACACCCATTCAATAGAAAATGACGGGTGATTTTTGCCCTTGTCTCCCGAGATCTCCGGTGAGCACTGCTGCTCCGGCTGACATGTGTTTGTAAAGATAAAGCTCCAGGCTACTTTGGGGGCCCTCCCAGGCTATTACAAAGAGCAAGTGGTGCCAACTCGAGCTCTGCATGGCTTTTTAGAATTGAGCTATTAAATTTTTTTTATATGGACCTCTTTCCAAAAAGGATTTGAGGCAACTTACAATAAAAGACAAACACAATAAGGTCATTCAACTAAAATTCGAAAAAGCAAAGCTCTGAAAAGGAGGAAGAAGCAAGCATTGACATTGAAGTGTAATGTAGTGACTGTGATTTAGGATAAGATTAGCTTTGAGCTTCCTGGCAGCCAGGGAAAAAAGGATTTCCAATTAGATAGTCCATACAACCTACTAGGAGGAAGAAGAACAATTCTCCAAGAGATGTGTGCATATTTCTGACATTAAGTGTTTTTTGAGGAGTCTTTGTATAGGGAATTCTGAAAACATCATACAATGTGCTTGACAAACTTTTTAGTTGGCAAATGCAGAGGCTATTCTGATACAGCTTATTCTTGCTATAATCTTTGACACTTGTTAAAGGCAGAATATCAAATCAGAATAATTCAATAATTGTAAATCTTAAATGGAAAAAACAAACTAGGGGTGAGGGAGGTAGTTAGATATTGTGATTCAAATTTTAGCTCCTGGGTGTTTTACTCATTCATTGATGCAATAGACATTTATCAAGCACCTATTAAATGTCAGATTCTAGGTATGGGGGGTAGGGCAGTGAACAAGACAGGCAGTCTTGTTCTCCTGATACTAAGGGAGAATTTAGCATTCCCAGAGGGGTGGGTGGATAGCAGACAAGCTTCCTAGGGCTTAGGCGCTGAGTAAAGATGGATATAATAGATAGGATGCTTTCAGAAGCAAGTCTCAGACACCCCAAATGAAACTGCCTCAAACAGTAAAGAAATGTGGTCTGGTTGATTCAGTGGCTCAACAATGCCTTCTCTGGGCTATATCCCCCTCACTGTTGGCTCCATCCTGGGGCTGGTAGCAATATAACTGCAGCAGGTTCGAGAATCACAAAGAGACAGGATAACCTTCTGAGCAAGACAAGAAACCATTTCTTCCTGTGGCTTCCTCTTAGGACAGAGGGACATTTTTCCAGCTCCTGCCCCTACCCAACCAGCAGACTTCCCCTTTTGTCTCCCTGGTCAGAATTGGGCCCCTGCTCATTCCTGAACCAGTCGTGGCAAAGTCTAAGAGACTGATTGCTCTTAGACCAACCAGGCAACCCCTGCAGCTGGGGCTGGAGTCAGCTTCCCCTGTAGTACTTGGCCAGGTGGAAAGGATACTTGAAAAAAATTGGGGTTGTTCTTGGCAGGAAGAAATGTGTGGGGGGTGGGGGCGTGGGGGAGGCAGGGAATACAGAGGTGCCAGGATAGGCAGCTAACACTTCCCTTTTGGTCTTTAACTGCCACCTTCATGGGATGTCAGGATTACTATATGTGTACTATGTGTGCGTAGTCATCAAGGCTGTTGGAGCATCTATCTGCTTAGCTTCCTCAGGAAAAGAACATTCTTACTCTTTTCCTTGTGTCTTGAATTAGACTTATCATTGTCCAACCTTTCTGTCACTTCCTCAGTTCAGGCCTTTACTTTCACTTGTGTGCATTGAAAAAAAATTCTCCTAATTGATCTCCCCACCAGTTTTAACCAAATCTCATCCATTCTTCCACACTGTTGGTAGATCTTCTTTTAAAAAAAATTACAATATCACTCTTCTGCTTAACAGCCTCTTTGGCTTCCTATCCCCTACAATATCAAGTTAAAAAGTTTTAGCACGGCATGAAAGACCCTCCACCATCAGTCAGTATTATCCCCTTCAGCCTTAGATCCACAAATTCCCCCCCACAGCCTTTGTACCAGTCGTTTAGTACTTCTCCATATTCCTGAACATGCCGTGCCATTCCTTGAATCCATATCCTTGCTTTTTGCCTAGAATTCTCCTTTCTTTATTCACTTACTGGCAAGCTCCTATTCCTCAAAGTAAGCATTGCGTGCATGCCTACTATTGGCCAAACTATCAAATTCACTGTCTTAGAGGAGCCCACAGTCTGTTGGGGAGACAAGAACTCAAGAAATTATAATAAATATTTTATATTGGTATCCAGCTTCATTCATTCCCACTGCTTATAATCCACTGTGTCAGAATTATCCCCACAGTTGTAGGGTGGTTACTACACAATGGTGGAGGGGTGAAATGGATGTCGGGGATCAACTACCATGTATACTACCCATGTATATTAGCAATGGGTAGGGAATGTGCCTATTCTACAGGCGTAGCAAATGAGGCTCAGGGGAGTTCAGGAATTTGGGTAGAGCTGGGATTCAAACTCAGGGCTTGGGGGAGCAGAATTCCTACAGGTAACACTGCTGGAGACTTCATCCCAGACAGCTCAGAAAGTAGTCCTGCAGGGAGCCTTACAGGGTGGAGGCTGCTGTGCCTGAAAAGGCAAGCTGCAGTCTAGCAGGGCCTGTCTCAGGAGGAGAAGGTCTGAAAAGACCCTCTAGCTCCCCAATAAATGGAGGCACTGACCACAGACTCCTCAAAGCCTCCGTGTGGCAGAGGAGGGGTCATCGTTAGACTTTACTGTCCTGCATCCTCTGACA
>JAQZBX010069019.1:0-15650 GCA_029593785.1 Cabassous unicinctus | reverse complement strand
AAGAAGTTGAATATAGACTTGCCACGTGACCCTGCAATACCACTACTGGGTATATACCCAAAAGAACTGAGAGCAGTGACACGAACAGACATCTGCACACCGATGTTCATAGCAACATTATTCACCATTGCCAAAAGTTGGAAGCAACCCAGGTGTCCATCAACAGATGAATGGATAAACAAACTGTGGTCTATTCACACGATGGAATATCATGCAGCTGTAAGAAGAAATGAAGTCGTAAAGCATATGGCAACATGGATGAATCTGGAGGACATTATGCTGAGTGAAGCAAGTCAGACAAAAAGGACAAATACTGTATGAATGCATTACTATGAACTAAATATATTGTGTAACATATTGTTTGATCCACAAAAGAAAAAAAATTTTTATATGTATCCATTACATTTAATGGAGAAATGTATATATTTATTCATCTGTGTTTACTTTTTAGTTTTTAATTGTTTATATTTTTGATTATTAAATGTACAAATAAAGTTAAGAAAAAAATAGTTAATGGAAACACACACACACACACACACACAAAAAGAAGTTACTTTAGCTTGCCATTTTAAAGGGGTTCCTGGTTAGGTTCTGACAGGACATAAGCTCAGTCTGCCCAGACTTCTGGCTCCCTGTTCAGAGATGGTAGGTGTGAGCCTCCATGCCATGTAGATCCAAGGAAGTTCTGGGTGGCAGGTGAAAAAGTCCTTGTGACCTGACTGGGAATGTTGTCTAAGTTGAGCAGGAGTCCACTGGGAGTTTACCTGGCCCTCTCTGTGAGTTCAGAATGGCTATCACCCACGTATCATTTCCTTAGGCCGCTAGTTAATTCCTTTAAATAGAAATACCTTTAATCTTCCAACTACTGCTGCCCTCATTTTGGGTCTGTGAGATGCTTTAGAATGTCTTAGAAACTGAAAATGTATTTGTTAGCAAGGCATGAGTCCCACCCTTGGTAGTTCCCTGAAGCTGCTTTCTGGCAAGTCACAGGATAATTGGTCTCTAGTTTTTTTAATGGGCTTTTAATGTTGGGTTTACTTGTAGAACTCAGACCATGGGAGTCACCATGAGATGAGTTCACTCATGACTAACTCCTAAGACCTCTGAAAAGTAGGCAGAAAAGGTCCCTAGCCAGGCCCTTTCCTAGGATCAGCCTAGCTTGGGTGTTCAGCCTGGGAACTGGAACAAGAAGGTCCCAAGACCTATAAGGCTCTGGGGATGCCCAGAGACATAAAGCTCCCAATACCCAGAATGTGGAGACACTGAGCAGTACTCCCCAATTTTCAGGATGCTGACTTGGTGAAAATCAATTCAGTCAGGTCTACTGGTGGGGTTCCAATCAGATTGATGAATGCATTTATCCTCCCCTAGGGTAATTGGTGGCTCTTCCAGGATTCCAGCAGACCCTCCATTGGGGTGCCTTCTCAGAAACTGGGATGATCTGCCAACTGATAGTCTAAAAAGAGGCAAATCTTTGTGCCACACCATGTGGCTGCAGGATGCCTGAGAGTGGGCCCTGAATTCCAGTTAAGCCTGTGTAAGAGAGAAGGAGAGGACAGACAGATCTGAGGGCCAGAGACCACATGACCATGTCTTCTTAAAGGGAGGAGGAAATGCACTAAGATTCAAAGGTTCCTGACCATTCCTAGCTCCCTGCCTATTTCCTTGCAACACTCCAATCCTTCCAATGAAAAAGGCTTTGCAGGGCTTTACCACTTGCCAGGAGGTAACTAATGGGATATAACCCCCAAAGCAGCCCCAACTCATATCTTGATAGGGGCAGGGCTTCTCTTGAACACTTAGCTCCATACTTAGCAGCTGCCCAGAGATTTTCCTGGAGGAACTAAGCAGAAGGTTCCTGCATGAGGTTTTTGCCATGGACAGACCCTGGGAGTTTTGCAACTCAGTGATTCTAAAGTCAAGACTTTCCCAGAGAAAAGTAAGTATAAAAATCACTCTTCTGTTCTGTGCTTGCTTTAACTGTGTTAGTCTGCTCATACCTAGGAACTCATAAGTCAGGTTTGGCATTTGCTTGTTACAAATTGGATAACAGTGAAAGGCAACCTAAAAATGAGGCTTTAAATGTCAATACTATATTGCAACTGGATTTGATGTATAATTCACAAGTGGACTTAGTTCAAGTGCTGGAAAAGCAGAAAAAAAGTTGTTACTAATAAAATTGGTTTAGTTGCTTAGTTAATAAATAAAAGTGGCAAAATTGTTTTAAAATGGAAACTGTAAGAGTTAAGATAATTATAAATACCTTTGTATTACAAAACAGCAGAAGGGTAATATCTGAAATTTGCTATAATGGGGTGGATTTAGCCTAGAACTTACTATTGTGATGGTAATTCTAAACTAAGTTTACCTTAGTTTATGGTTATTCTAGGTCAAGTTAAAACCTTGCTTTAGCTCACTAGCCTCAGGTAACCCATAGATTTCAGCTATTGTGGTAGAAATTATAAACTGAGTTTGCCTTTATATATGGTTACTTCAGGTCTAGCCTAAACCCTTGCCTTTGCTTATGATTATTTCATGACAACTTCTGCCCCCATGGCTCAGGGAAAAGCAAACTTGGGATACCTCTGTCTCTTGTCCTTCCACTGGTAATAGTGACCATGCTTTCTCCTGTGACTCCAGGTGTTTGTTGCCTAGTAGAATTCTTGACCCTCAGGTTGGATGTTCCACTCTTCCAGTCCAGTAGCTGAAGACTGGTGAGAGGCCTCTCACCTTGCATGTTAATGTTCCTAAAAAGCAGCAAGTCATGAGAAAAACCAGTTTCCCTGAGGCTTCAATGACTTCAATGAGTAAATACTGGAATTAGTGTTTTTCACCCAAGGTGTGTCAAGGTCAAAATGGGAAATAAGCAAAACTCTGAAGTAAAGGAAAATGCTGTTAACTGTATTTTAAAGCATTGGGCACGTTTTGGTTATAAGCCAATAATTAAAGAATGAAACTCTTTTGCAAAAATACATGGTCACACTGCAAATTAGAGTAATTAGAAATAGCCTTCAAAGAAATCTTTTAAATGTTATTTTACAGTTAAACTTATTTTGTAAAACAATGATAATTTTAAGTAACTTTAGTGAGTTGTATTTTTGTGGCTAACTCTATTTGTGTCTGCTAATTTGCTCAGTGTACATCTTTATACATCAGCATGGTAATAGCAAATTAACAAATGAAAATTGCCCTGTAATTGCCCAATTTAAACCTACCAGCCTTAAAATAATGGTGGTTAATATTCTAATAACCAAATTTCAATAAATAAAGGAAAAGCCCTTGAAAGCTATGTGAGATGGTTAGGCTAATGTGTCAACTTAGCCAGGTAATTGTGCTCAGTTGTTTGGTCAAGCGAGCACTGGGCTAATTGTAATACAAGGACATTTATGGGCTTTAGTCATCAGTGAGTTTACTGCACAGATAGCTGACTACATCTACATCAGTCTGGGAGATTGCTGTCAGCAATGAGTGATGCTTTCCCCAATCAGCTGAATGCCTTAAAAAAGGAAGTGATTTCAGCATTCAGAGAGAATTTCCCAGCTCATCTTTGGACAGCCAACATCTCCTGGAAACTCATCAAGGACCTTCATTGGACTTTCATCAGAGCCCATGGTTTGCAGCCTGTCTGCAGAACCTGGATTTGTGCACACCCATGGTCATTTGAGAGACTCTTATAAAATCTCATACTATTGACAGATATCTCCTGTTGATTCTGTTTCCCTAGGGAACCCTAAGTAATATAGCTTGGTATCAGGAATGGAGGTTCCTGATACCAATGGTTCTTGAAGAACAGAGTCTTAAACATGGGATGTCTGAGGTGGTTCTGGGAGTTTTGCAATTAGCTCTCTACTTTAATTGGAATCAAGGGTACTACGACACCCTTTCCAATAATGAAGAGGCCACTAACAGTCCATGGCATGAGTTGGCAATAGAAATATGCAAAATATCATCACTGGATTCCCATACATTCACGCTTATAAGAAGCAAGGATCTGGGTGAGAGTTTTTTTTTTAACACCTTAACAGAATTTTGTGGAGTCAGAAGGTACAATGATGTTGGCTGGCTCCTCCTAGATACTCTGTATGCAGTTACAAAAGAAAGAGATGAGCTAAAGTCTTGAAATTTGCAACTTAAACACCACATAAATGATGTGAAAATTTCTATGTGTGCTATGAAAGAAAATCTTGCCACTGTAGCCACAGGCTTGAAATATCTGAGAACCAAACTCAGACTCTCATTGTATGAGTAGCATAGCTACAATGGAAACTAATATCTCAACCCCACAGGGTTTCTGCAGTTAAAGTGAAGGCATTGATTGGAAAGGAGTGGAAGCCAGAGGATTGGGATGGAGACATATGGGATGATGATAATTTTGGTGGGGACATTGGAACCCTAAATTCTGCTGAGACTTTACCAGATAAACCTGTGATGGCCTGCCCTGTGGAGATGACATCTTGTCAACCTTGTATCACCCAGCCTCCAGCCTGCCCCAGGGACTCCAGATGTCCTTCCATCCTTGAGGGGAGTACAAGCCAAACTGAAGCTTGCATTGCCCAGCCTCTGACCTGCCATGGGGAGTCTGGATCTTCTCCCAGCCCTGAGGTAGGTACCAGCCAAACTCTAGCATGCACTGCCCAGCCACCAGTCTGCCCAGAGGAATCTGCCTTCCAAACCCCACAGAAAGAGATTAATCCTGTATCACCAGAAGAAAATGCAAAGGAATTCCAAGGTCAGTAGCTTGCAAAACATTTTTAATCCTTCTCCTTACCCACCCCCATCACCCCTTTTGTCTTCAAGACCTATTACTAGACAAAAATCACAACAAGCCTCCAAAGGTGAAATACAAAGCGTGACCCATGAGGAAGTATGCTATACTCTGAAAGAACTGCATGAGTTTTCCAACTTATATATACAGAAACCAGGGGAATATATGTAGAAATGGATACTAAGGGTATGGGATAATGGTGGAAGGAATATAAAGTTGAAGCATGGTGGAAGGAATATAAAGTTGAAGCATGCTGAATTTATTGATATGGGCCTACTAAGCAGAAATTCTGGATTCAATGCTGTAGCTTGAGGGATTAGAAAGGGCTCTGTTTGGGTGACTGAAACCTTGAACAAAAGATGGCCTGGCATGTTTGAGGTTGTTATGCTTGATTTGCCCTGGTATACAGTAGAAGGGGGGATTCAAAGTCTTAGAGAGATTGGAATGCAAGAATGGATTTACCATTTGAGACCTGCCCACCCATCCCAGGAATGTCCAGAGGACACAATGTTAACCAGGACTGTAAGGAATAAATTTGTAAGACTAACTCCATCTTCCTCTATGGTTGTTCTTCTCTGTAGTCCAGATATTACTATTGGGAGTACTGTAATGGAATTAGAATCCTTAAACATTATGGGGATTATCAGATCTCAGACCAGTAAAAGTCAAGTATCAGCAGTTAATTGCCAAAGACAGGGTTGGCATGGCTACCACAATGAAAGGAAGATTCAAAGCAGCACTCAAAACAGTCTGAGTTTCACAGAGTTATGGTGTTGGCTAATAGATCATGGAGTACCTAGAACTGAAATAGATGGGCAGTCTATTAAATTTCTTCTGGATCTTTATAAACAGAAGAGTTCTAGATTGAGTGAATAAAACTCTAACTAAAATTACAGATGCAAAGAATCACAGCCCTTTAATCAATTCCCAGATTTGAGACAGTTTACAGACCCAGAGCCCCTTGAATGAGGAGAAAGCCAGGTCCCCTTGGGGAAGGATCCTGTTAAACTGTCAAAAATTTATACTGTTAATCATCCTCCCACCTTTCCCCAAGGAAACCTACAGCCTTTTACCAGAGTAACTGTGTTTTATGGAAAAGGAAATGATCAGACATTTTGGGGATTATTAGAATTAATATTAGAAGTGATATTAATTCCAAGAGATACAAAACATCACTATGGTCCACCAGTCAGAGTAGGGGCTTATGGACATTAGGTTATTGATGGAGTTCTAGTTCAGGTCTGTCTCACTGTGGATCCAGTGGGTCCCAGGACCCATTCTGTGGTTATTTCCCCAGATCCAGAATGCATAATTGGAATAGACATACTCAGTGATTGACAGAATCCCTACATTGGATCCTTGATTTGTAGAGTGAGGGCTATTATGGTTGGAAAGGCAACATGGAAGCCACTAGAACTGCCCCTACCCGGCAAAATAGTAAATCAAAAGCAATACTGGGTTCCTGGAGGGATTGCAGGGATTAGTGCCATCATCAAGGATTTGAAGGATGCAGGGGTGGTGATTCCCACCACATCCCCATTCAACTCTATTTGGTTTGTGCAGAAAACAGATGGCTCTTTCAGGATGACAGTAGATTACTGTAAACTTAACCAGGTGGTGACTACATTTGCAGCTGCTGTCCCAGATGTGGTATCATTGCTTGAGCAAATCAACACATCCCCTGGTACCTGTTATACAGCAGTTGATCTGCCAAATGCTTTTTCCTCAATTGCCATTAATAAGGTCCACCAGTAACAGTTATCTTTCACATGGCAAGGCCAGCAGTATACCTTCATTGCCCTGCCTCAGTGGTATATCAACTCCTCAGTCGTATTTCATAATACTGTCCACAGGGACCTTGATCATCTCTCCCTCCCACAAAACATCACACTGATCTATTATATTGATGATATAATGTTGATAGGACCTAGTGAGCAAGAAGTAGCAAAGACTCTAGATTTATTGGTAAGGCATTTGCATGAGACAGGATGGGAGATAAATCCAACTAAAATACAGGTCCCTTCCACCTCAGTGAAATTTCTATGTGTCTAGTGGTGTGGGGCATGTCAAGATACCCCTTCTAAAGTGAAGGATAAGTTGTTGAATCTGGCCCTTCCTTTGACCAAAAAAGAGGCACAATGCTTAGTTATTATCTTTGGATTTTGGAGAAAACACATTCCTCATTTGGGTGTGCTACTCCAGCCCATTTACCAAGAGATCAGAAAAGCTTTTAATTTTGATTGGGAACTGGAACAAGAGGAGGCTCAGTGAAAGGTCCAGCCTACTCTTCAAGCTGCCCAACCACTTGGACCATATGATCCAGCAGATCCAATGGTGTTGGTAGTTTCTGTGGCAAATAGAGATACTGTCTGGAGCCTTTGGCAGGCCCCTGTAGAGACCCTTAGGATTTTGGAACAAAGCCCTGCAATCCTCTGCAGATAACTACTCTCCTTTTGAGAAAGAGCTTTTGGCCTGCTACTGGGCCTTAGTAGACAATGAATGCTTAACCATGGATCATCAAGTTACCATGAGATCTGAGTTGTCTATCATGAGGTGAGTATTGTCTGACCCATCAAAGCATAAAGTTGGGCATGCACAGCAACACTCCATATAAAGTGGAAATTGTTTATACAAGATAGGGCTTGAGTGTGTCTTGAAGGCCCAAGTTACATGAGGAAGTAGATCAAATGCCCATGGTCACCTCCCCTGCCATGTTACCTTCTCTTTCCCAACCTACAGCTCTGGCCTCTTGGGGAGTCCCTTACAATCAGTTGACTGAGGGTGACAAAACTCAGGCCTGATTTACAGATGGTATTGCATGATAGGCAGGTACCACCCAGAAGAGGACAGCTGTCACACTGCAGCCCTTTTCTGGGATATCCCTGAAGGACAGTGGTGAGGGAAAATCTTCCCAATGGGCAGAACTTTGAGCAATGTACCTGGTTGTTCATTTTGCTTGGAAGAAGAAATGACCAGTGGTGCATTTGTACACTGATTCATGGGCTGTTGCCAATGGTTTGGCTGGATGGTCAGGGATTTGGAAGGAACATGATTGGAAAATTGGTGACAAAGAGGTCTGGGGAAATGGTATGTGGATAGACCTTTCTGAGTGGGCAAAAAACATGAAAATATTTGGGTCTCATATGAATGCTCACCAGAGGGTGACTTCAGCAGAGGAAGATTTTAATAATCAAGTAGATAAGATGACCTGCTCTGTGCCTAATGCTCAGCCTCTTTCCTGTCATTGCCCAATGGGCTCATGAACAAAGTGGCCATGGAGGTAGGGATGGAGGTTATACATGGGCTCAGCAACATGGACTTCACTTCACCAAGACTGACTTGGCTACAGCCACTGCTGAGCACCCAATCTGCCAGCAGCAGAGACCCACACTCAGCCCCTGATATGGTACCATTCCTCAAGGTGACCAGCCTGCTACCTGGTGGCAGGTTGACTACATTGGACCACTTCCATCATGAAAGGGGCAGCAATTTAACTGGAATAGGCACATACTCTGGATATGGGTTTGAATTTCCTGCACACAATGCTTCTTCCAAAACTACTATCTGTGGACTTAAAGAATGTCTTATCTACCACCATGGCATTCCACACAGCATTGCTTCTGATCAAGGAACTCATTTCACAGAAAATGATGTGTGGGAATGGGCATATGCCCATGGAATTCACTCATCTTACCATGTTACCCAATACCCTGAAGCAGCTGGATTGATAGAATGGTGGAATGGCCTTTTGAAGACTCAATTATGGTGCCAACTAGGTGGCAATACCTTGCAGGGCTGGGGCAGTGTTCTCCAGAAGGCTGTGTATGCTCTAAATCAGTATTCACTCTATGGTGCTGTTTCTCCCATAACCAGGTGTAGCAGTTTGGAAGTTTGATGTAATTATGAATTCCAAAAATAGATATTGGATTATGCTTGTAAATGTCTGTTAATCTGGGCATGATTAAGTTATGATTAGGGCATTGACTGGGCCATGTCAGTAGGGCATTGAGCCCCACCCCTTGGTGGATAGGGGAATCAAATATAAAAGGCATGGCAAAGTACAGAGGGAGCAATTCTGATGTTGGAGTCTTGAGCTGGAGCCCCAGGAAGTAAGAGAGCTTGTTTATGAAAGAAGGCCCCAGGAAAAAAGATAAGTCATTCACCTGAGAGTCTACAGTTGACCTTGTGGAGGAAACAGAGGAGTTGAGCCTGGAGAGAAATGGAGCCCTGGGAAGAGAGGAACCCAAGAAGCCTGAACCCTGGCAAATATCAGCAGCTGTCTTGTTCCAACATGTGGCAATGGACTTTGGTGAGGGAAGAAACTTACACTTTATGGCCTGGTAACTGTGGACTTCTATCCCAAATAAATATCCTTTATAAAAACCAACCGATTTCTGGTATTTTGAATCAGCACCCCTTTGGCTGACTAATATACCAGGATTCATAAGTCCAGAAATCAAAGGGTAGAAATGGGATTGGCACCACTTACTACTACCCCTAGTGACCCACTAGGAATATTTTTGCTTCCTGCCCTTGCAACCTTAAGCTCTACTGGTCTTCATGTTTTAGTCCCAAATAGAGAAATGCTGTCACCAGGGAACACAATGATTCCATTGAACTGGAAGTTAAATTGCCATGTGGCCACTTTGGGCTCCTCTTACCTCTGAATCAACAGACAAACAAGGGAAATACTGTACTTGCTGGAGTGACTTTCAAGGGGAAATAGGATTGCATCTTCATAATGGGGGTAAAGAAGAGTTTGCCTGGAATACAGGAGATCCTCTAAGGCCTCTCCTAGTACTGTCATGCCCTGTGATTAAAGTCAATGGAAAATTGCAACAACCCAATCCAAGCAGGACTAACAATGCCCCAGAATCTTCAGGAATGAAAGTTTGGGTCATACCACCAGTCAAAGAACCATGGCCAGTGCAGTGCTTGCTGAGGGTAACAGGAACATGGAATGGGTAGCAGAAGAAGGTAGTGATAAATATGACCTTCAACCATGTGACCAATTACAGAAACAAGGACTGTAATAGTCATGAATTTTTCTTCCTTGTTTCATTATGAGTATGCTTGTATATATACACAAAACAAATTTCTTTGTTTTCTTCTCCAACCTTTTCCCCTATCATATGACAAGTTGCATTAGTTTCATCTCATAATATTTAAGGATGTCAAGTTTCAGAGTGAATGCTACCCAAGGACTTGCACCCTATTCTGTTGGGAATTAATGCATTCTGGTTGTATGCAGGAACATTGAACATTGTTAGGTGGATATATATATGTGTGTGTATATGTATGCCTGTTATTGTTTTTACTTAGAGACTAAGTATGGTTTAAGGTAATGTGTATGGTTCCTGAGTTGACAAGAGGTGGACTGTGATGGTTAGGCTGTGTCAACTTGGCCAGGTAATTGTGCCCAGTTGTTTGGTCAAGCAAGCACTGGGCTAATTGTAATACAAGGACATTTATGGGCTTTAGGCACCAGGGAGTTTACTGCATAGATAGCTGATTACATCTACATCAATCAGAGAGATTGCCATCAGCAATGAGTGACACTTTATCCAATCAGTTGAATTGCCTTAAAAGGGGAAGTGATTTCAGCATTCAGAGAGAATTTCCCAGCTCATCTTTGGACAGCCAACATCTCCTGGAAACTCATCAAGGACCTTCATTGGACTTTCATCAGAGCCCCTGGTTTGCAACCTGCCTGCAGAACCTGGACTTGTGTACCCCCATGGTCATGTGAGAGATGCTTATATAATCTCATACTATTGACAAATATCTCCTGTTGATTTTGTTTCCTGAGAGATCCCTGACTAATACACTAGGGAAATATCATTTAAAACAAATTAAATAATTATAATCTAAAACCTAGCAATCAGTATGCTTTGAAGATCATTCACACATTTAGAATTTTATTAAAGAAAAGAAGTTTTAGCATCCTATAAAGGGAGGAAAAACTTTGCATAAACTATAGTGGTTTCAATTTTATTTAGCTTGAGTGTAATCTCCCTAGGTTCATAGGATATCAATTAAATAAATTAACTTTATATGTATTAAATCTTTAAGATGATGAAAGTTGTAGGTTCATGTTTAATGAAAGTAAGTTAAAGAAGGAAATGTAGATCTGCCCTCTCTTAAATGGAAAAAGTAAAGTTCCTTGGCTCCTAATTACAATTTAATAAGCTTGTTTAAATGTACAGTTAACTTCTATTTATAAGAAGACTGTGAAAGCATCTTCTAAACTGAAGCATTTAAATGGCTAATTCCAGGAAACCATTATAAATTAGAAACAAATTAATATTAATAACAAAATATAACTTTATTAAGGAAAACTTCTCAGAAGCCACCTCAATCTGCATATGAAAGTGGTGGTAAGGAAAGATAACCCTGATCCATTAAGACTCCTCAGTTTACATAAAATAACTGAGAAAATAGTTTTTCCTGTCCTGCTAAAGTAAAACACCATAATTATTTTAATCCTTGTAAAGGATTAAAAGTAAAAAGCAAAGTACTGAAATAGTTAAGCTCATTTGCTATGTTATACATTGCATTGAAATATTTAGAAAGTGTTCAAAAATTAAGAGACAGACTTCAGTGTCATCAAACTCTCTTGTACAATTTAAGCAGGCCTTCCATACACTGCATTTTGTCTCTTGACTTGAGTTATTGATTAGGTCAGTCACTGACCCTTACAACAATAAAAGTACCTATTACATCTCTGAATATGCTCCTGAAGTGGATGGAGACTATGATGCAGTTTCAGACTCCTGCAGCAGCCATCAGTGGCTCAATTTGGCCAGGTGTACAATGGACATTGCCTGCAGACTAGTTCTGTTTCATACTGCTGAAGGGTGCTATGGTGAAATATTGGGGCCTACCTTCCTAGCTTCTCTCTGAGGTCAACAGTACTGCAGCATCCTGGCTGTGTAAAGAGCATACAAAGTGGAGCAATGATTACCAGAGTGATGTAAGTAGATATTAAACACAATTAGCATTATGTCCTGCTCCCATGGAGAGATAATATGTATGGTATTGCATATCTGGAGCTTAGATATATTAACTGCAGCTCAAAGAGAAACTTATGCACTGACGACTACATCAATTAGTATTAAATAGTGTACCTATATCTCTTCTATTCTAGATCATATGAAGAGGGAAACTGAACATGTTAAAAGTCCTGGTATATTTAATTCATTTTCTAAGTAATTAATGAATGTGCCCATAAAACAAAAGAATGGCTCTCCTAAGTACTGTCTATTTTGCTTGCCATATTAGACATATTGCTTGTTATTGCCTATACTGTCTGTGAGTTTATGACTAGGGCAGTATCTCTCTTCTTACCTCTCCCAGCTGTTCTAAGCATAACCACTGCTGTGGGAACTGGGGTTGGCAGTTTATACCCAAACCCAGAAGGTCTACCCCAATCTCTCCCTAGAATTAACCAAGAACATAAAAGAACTCAAGGAAGAATGCTGTTTCCTATCAACTTTGGGAGGATGCAGTCTCTGAAGGCACATGGCCTTTCTCACTTTTTTGGTTCAGTAAGTCATGGATGGTCCCCTTTTTGGGCCTGCTCATCACCATCTTCTTTATTCTTTTTGTGGGACCATGTATCTTCAAAGTTCTAATTAATTTTATTTCTTACAGAATCAATGCCTTATTAGTCATATGGGGATTTCATCTTGTTACAATCAGGTTGCTGGACTTGTCTTCCCTCAAACTTAATAGAATGGCCAGAGAGGTTTCTGCCCTGTCAGGCAGGGACTACTGCCCTAACCAGCAGGAATAACTACAGAAGAATGACCTTTACCGCTCAGCAACCACTTAAGAATAAGCACATGAACTCTCTGAGGGTGGAGATGAGGCAGGTTAGTACAGGGAAATGAGGAGAAGATGAGCCACAGCATGGCAAAAAGGGAACATGGCAAACAGACAACATGCCCACAAGACCCCACCAAGATCTTGACCTTAATCTTGAGATCCAAGTTTCTCTTTCTGGGACCTCCCCTTGGTCCCAGATATTCCAGTTTTCACCATTGCCCCCCACCATTGATGGGGTAGCCAATGACAGCTGGGGCCCCTCCCCTTGGAATTAGTAAGGGGAGGTGTAATCAATAGTTTTTTAAGGGTAATCACACAAACCAGATTGCTCTCTCTGCCTACAGAAGCCCACATCAAATCTTGGTACATATCTCCATCTTTCCCATTTCTCAGCAAGCTCTGCCCTTTTCCCCCTTTCCCAATAAATTCTTTCTACTGGTCTACAAAAAAGAGATGAAAGAGGGGAATGGATGTAACCCAAGTGGTTGAGCAACTACTTTCCATGTACTAGGTCCTGTGTTTGATCCCTGGTACCTCCTCAAAACAAAACAAATCAAACAAATGAAAAAACAACTCTCTTTTGGGAGTAGAAATAGCTCAGTGTTTGAGTGTCTGCTTCCAATGAACAAGTTCCTGGGTTTAATCCCCAGAACCTCCTAAAGAAAGTTAAAACTGAAGATCTATCTAAACCCTGGAAGATATAGAAAAAGAACAAACTATTCCCAAATCAAACCAATCCAAAGGAAAGAAATGAAATAAAAAACATAAAACTATAGAGAATATCAACAAAACCAAAAGTTTGTTTTTTGAGATCAACAAACACTAAGTTAGATGAAACAAAGAGAGAGAATATGCAAATAAATAAAATCACAAATGACAGGGGGACATTACAACTGGCACCTCAAGTAATTGAGATCATGAGAGGATACTATGAAAAACAGTAAACCAAAAAACTAGGTAATGTAGATAAGGTGGACAAATTCCTAGAAAAACGCTAATCACCTTCAATGATACTAAAGGAAATAAAAGACCTTAACAACCAATCACAAGTGAAGAGATTGATGCAGCTTTCTAAATATTGCCACAGAGGAAAATCCATGGACAAAATGGCTTCAGAGGTGAATTCTACCATTCATTCAAAGACAATCTAATACCAACCTTTCTCAAGCTCTTCCAAAAAAATTGAACAGGAAAGAATGCTATGAAGCTCACTCTATGAAGCTAACATCACCCTAATAGTGAAACCAGAAAAAGATATGAAAAAAGAAAATTACAAACCAATATCCTTAATGAATATAGATGTAAAAATCCTCAACAAAGTACTTGCAAGGAGAATACAAAAAACACATTAAAAGAATTAGATAATACAATTAACTGGGTTTTATACCAGGTAAGCAAGGGAGTTTCAGCACAATAAAATCAATTAGTGGAATAAACCACACTGATAAATTGAAGAAGAAAAATCACATGATCCAACTCAACCCCACACCCTAACCCTCACAGACTAGCACCACCAAATCCAATCGCATTGCTGCACCACTGTCATGTCCATCTACTTCAGAACTACACCCTTCCACCTTCCATGGATAGTCCAACCCAAACTCCACCTTTTTCTCCCTCGCAGACCAGCACTACCAAACCCATCACAAAACTGCACCACTCTCACACCCCTCCACTGGCCAAACATACCCTTCTACCTTATCATAGATTTTCCCATATGAGCACTGACTCACCAACCTCTACTCCCTTTCTGTCTCCTGTAAACCAATCTTCAAGACTCTTGCTCTGTGAGTCTTCTCAATTTGCTTAATTCATATCAGTGAACTCATGTAACATTTGGCCTTCAGTGCCTGCCTTTCTTCACTCAACATAAGGACTTCAAGATTCATCCATGTTATCCCTTGTATTAAAACTGCATTCCTTCTTACAGCTGAGTAATATTCCATTGTATGTATATACCAAAGTTTGCTTATCCATTCATCTGTTGATGGACATGTGGGTTGCTTCCAACTTTTGGCAATAATAACTAATGCTGCTATGAACATTGGTGTGCATATATCTGTTCATGTCCCTGCTTTCAATTCTTCTGGGTATAAACTGAACAGTGGGTTTGCTGGATCATATGGCAGTTTTATACTTAGCTTCTTGAGGACCAACCACACTGCGCTCCACAATGGCTGCACCATTCTACATTCCAACAAGCAATGGATAAGTGTTCCCTTTCCTCCACATTCTCTTCAACACTGGTAGTCCTCTATATTTTTAATAGCCACAAATCTAATGGGTGTAAGATGGTATCTCATTGTAGTTTAGATTTGCATTTCCCTTATTTGCACATCTTTTCATGTGCTTTTTAACTATTTGTATTTCTTCTTTGGAGAAGTGTCTATTTAAATCTCTTGTCCATTTATTAAATGTTTTTTGTTTGTTTTTGGTTTTTATTTTTGAGATGTAAGATTTCTTTATATATGCTGGATATTAGGCCCCTATTGGATAGATGGTTCCCAAATATATGCCAATTCAGTAAAAAATGCTGTGATAATTTTTATTGGGATTGCATTAAATCTGTAAATCAGTTTGGGTAGGATAGCCATCTTAATGATGTTTAGTCTTCTTATCTATGAACAAGGAATATTCTTCCTTTTATTTAAGTCTTCTGTGATTTTCTTTAACAATGTTGTGTAGTTTCCAGTGTACAAGTCCTTTATATCTTTAGATAAGTTTATTCCTAGGAATTTGATTCTTTTAGTTACTATTGTAAATGGAATTTTTTCTTGATTTCCTCCTCAGATTGCTCATTATTGGTGTATAAAAATGCTACTCATTTTTGAATGTTGATCTCTTATGCTGCCACTTTACTGAACTCATTTATGAGCTCTAGAAGCTTTGTTGTAGATTTCTCAAGGTTTTCTATGCATAGGATCATGTCATCTGCAAATAGTGCAATTTTTACTTTTTCCTTTCCAATGTGGATGCCTTTTATGTATTTTTCTTGCCTAAGTGCTTGAGCAAGTACTTCTAACACAATGCTAAATAAGGGAGGTGACAGTGGGCATCC
>JAQZBX010069018.1:0-15649 GCA_029593785.1 Cabassous unicinctus | reverse complement strand
AAACTATAGTCCATGGTTAGTAGCAATGCTTCAATATGTGCTCATCAATTGTAACAAATACAACACACTAATGAAAGTTGTTGTTAATGTGGGAAAGTGAGGGAGGGGAGGGGGTGGAGTATATGGGAATCCCATATATATATATACATATATATAAAAATAAATTTTTTTTTTAAGATTAATTTTATTTATTTCTCACCCCCCCCCGCATTATTTTGCACTCGTTGTCTGCTCTCTGTGTCTGTTGTGTGCTTGTCTTCTTTTTATGAGCACTGGGAACCAAACCTGGGACCTCCCATGTGGGAGGAAAGCACCCAATGGCTTGAGCCACCTCTGCTCCCACCCCCCTATATTTTTAATGTAACATTTATGTAATCTAAAGTTTCTTTAAAAATAAAAAAATAAAGAGAAATTTAATTTCCATAAAGATATTATAGTTTCTTTGTTTTTAATCCCTAGTATTCCTCAGCATTTGGACATATCTTTTCCCAGTCTAAAAATTCTCCATAGATTTCATAACATCCAATGGTTTCAATTGCTAGCTGAATGCTTATGGCTCCCTGTTCTATATGTCCAGTGGAGAACTTTCTCCTAAGCCCAGACTGCTCTCTTAGACTTGCTACTACACGGGTTTCACGGACTCCCTATAATTATATTCTTCATCTAACTCGTAAAACCTGCTCCTTCTTCTGTGGTCCACATTTTGGTGAATGACATTCACTCCATCAGCTCCTGAAGATATTGTGGTACACAAGAAAGATGGGGTCTCTGCCCTCCTGCAGGTACAAACCAGCAGTTAACATTGAAATTCAACAAGAAATAATAAATACTAAGAATGTTACAAAAGTAAAGGACATAAAGTATATGAATGGGATGTTTAAAATTATTGGAAGTAGAGGTGGGGAGGGGAGAAGTCAAGTTGTCTAAGCCAGAGGATTGAAATCATCACTGATTTTTCCCTCTTGCTCAAACCCCATTCTAGCACTGACATTGCAATGATATATATATTAAACATATATAGCTCCTTCTACAATTGAATCCCTTCATTTTTCTCCAATCCTACTTCCCCCACCTTAGTTCAGGCTGTCAACTTTTACTTAGATCATGACAAATAACTCCTTCACTGCTCTGCCTTCCTAATTTCCTTGTCTTCTCTTCATGTTCTGGAATGCAATGGAAGTCCAGAAAATCGTTGTTGCTTTGTTGATATCACTGAGGAATCAGAAAGACTGTTTTGTCTGTGATTGGAGAACAGGTGAGAAAATACCATATGACCCGCTATTGACAGAAAGCCGAGAAAGCATCTGTCAGGCAGTGCTAACAAAGCAAAGAACAGCCTCTTCTGCCACCCAAGTGAAAGGGAGAGACTCAGCTGGCAGGAAGAAAAACCCACACTCCCCCCACCCCCCAATGTTGTTACCTTCTCTGGTCTAATTAGAATCTATAATCCAGAATAGCATGAAACAAATCAGATTTTCCCATCTAAGATATCACGGCTGTCTTGCCTTTTAATAGCAGTGCCACAGAAGTTAGTTGTGAGATGTATCCAAATAAAGGGAACACCTACAGCTTGCTATATACAGGAACACAGAGAAGGAGCAGCTGCACATGTCTGTGCTCTCAGTGCTTCCCTTAGAGCCAATGACACTCTTGAATGTTGTTGGTAGAATTCTGCAACTCAGAAGACAGATTGGCAGCAGGCTGCCTGAAGGAAGATCTCCAGTTGCAAGTGGAAACTACCCTTGTTTGACCAATTTCTGACATGAGAGAATCCACCAGACTGAGTTAGTGTTAACAGATGAAGGAAGGAGTGTCCCCAGGAACCAATCCCGATATTATGAGCTTTAGAGTTGATGGATGTAGAAGTGGAGCATCTGGACAAAGTCGAGAATCACGGCAGCACACATTCCTTTTCTGTCAGTTACTCCTTAAAATTTCCATTCCTTAGGGATTCCTTTTGTGTACACACTCTGTGGTATGACCTACTCTGATCTACACCTAGAATCATTTACACATATGCATTCCCTGTGCGGGCCCTCTTTGCTAAGCTCCAATCCCATATACAATAATTACATATTTGTTGAGTAACTACTACACAAGAGACTCTGTGGATTTGGTCATTCAGCTAAGTCAATATTTACCAAGTCCCTCCTATGTGCCAGGCACATATATACAGAATTAAATGAAATAGATATTGTCCCTATCCTTAAGGAGCAGACAATCCATTTGAGAAGACAGGTATATAATTACCTGTGTGATCACATCAAATCTTCTAAACAAATTTGAAGCTCATTATTTTTAACCCACTTTTACTAGCTGTGAACAGAAGATTTTAAGATATTAAGAAATTTGCTTAATGTCACACAGCTGGTAGGTGGTGAGCAGGGCTTAAATGCGAGTCCTTAGCTTCACAGCCTGCACTCCTACATATTTTGTTCTATTACTTTCTCCATAAGAAATGATTGCTAGACAATTACCCTTGAGAATCCTAAAGATTCCTCACAACCAAAGCATACCAGCCTAAACTGACTTTATCTTTTCTTTAGACCTGCTCAAATTTTCTACCTCAGTAAACAGCAATATCATCCATTTGGAATTCCACTCCAGAAATCTGCAAATTATCATAGATTTGCTTTCTTCCCCACCTCAACCATAAAGTCATTTATCAAGTTCTATAGATTTTTACTTCCCTAATCTTTCATTGTCCCTTCCTCTCCTTTTATTCTGCCATTGCCATGCTTTAAGCTTTCTTCCCTTCTCCCTGGTGGCTAGGTTGCTTTTCCTGTCTCTGTGTCTCCAACCTTGTATCCCCTCCAATCATTTATCCACTCTGCTGTTTGAATGATCTTCCACAAACACAAATTTGATCATATCACACTTCTGTAACTGCCCCATTTCCTTAAAAAGGAAGACCGGATCAGCTTCTTCAGGAACTAGCATCTGGCTACCTCTCACTCATCTTCCAATCCTCTAGTCTCTGTTTCGGTCGCTCTGCAGTACTTCTAATTCCCTAATTGCATCCTGTCACTTCACACCTCTGTACACACGTACGCTTGATCTTTTCTGCACCAAATGCTCATTCCTCAATCTTTCTGTAGCTAGTACTTGTTCTTCAAAATTCAGCTCAAGTATCACCTCCTTCTGGAAGTTTTCTTCTGACTTCTCTTCCCACTCATATAACTTATCCCCTTTGGCTCTTATTCTGCCTTGCACATACCTCTAGCATGAATTCTATCACAACAAGCATTTTTGTCTTCAGTGTTAAACTGAGTTCCATGAAGGCAGGGAATTTGATCATGAGTTTCACAAAAGAATGAACTATGATGTTGTTCAAAGGGAATGTGATTTATAGTCAGGGAACCTGTTTTCAAGTCCACGCTCTTCTACTCAATAGCTGTAAGCTCAACTCAGTCATTTAATCCCTTACTTTTAGTCTTCAAATCTGTTAAAAAGTAAATGATAATGGTAAGAAATAAGTTGTGGAAAGAAAATCGAATCAGACACAGCATAGGAAAATATCTCCTTAATTATAAAATGCTATGAAAATATTAGTATCCCGCTAGACTGAGAGCTCCGTGGGACCAGGGACTGCATATTGACACCTTCCTTACACATCTTTGTATGAGTTTTCTCTCTTTACAGTCACATCTATCATCAGACTGACCTGGTACAAAGTTCATATTTGAAAATACAAGTTTTGAACAGATAGGGAAAAAAAAAAACGGTCATTTTGCTTTAAATTTTGTATAAAGTCACTTACAAAATAATTAGCACAAAACTTAAAAGTTGCATTTAGAAAATTAATTACATTCCTGGAGAGAAAAGAGAGTAAGAGAGAGGGAAATAATAGAATGAAATATAGTATACTCCAAGGTATATTTGATGGATTTTTGGAGAGGGCATGAATCCCAAGTTGAATTTGAGGATCCTCTTCTCAGAACCTGCCCTGGGCTAAGTTGAGCAATAAGTAGTTGGGATTTTTAACTTCCCCCACAAAAGTCTGCAGTAACTTCCACCACCGGGAATTCTTTCCCCTCATGTGGAGGTTACTAGAGTCTTGCTTGCATGTACCTCCCCAGATCAGGTATTCCTAAAAATTTTGCGTTATCTCTGACTGTGTCCCATAATCTCATCAAAATGTTTTGTACTTTGGTCTCTACACTATTTTTTTCAAGTTATTATTAAGTAATATCTACATTGTTTTTTGCAAGTTTGTGAAGTCAAAAATCTTTTCTTTTAAAAACACTACCCAATAGACTTTTAGGAAATCCAAGATGGATAATATAGTATTCTTGCTTTCAGGTAGCTCACTGACTAGGATAGAAAAATTATTATATGTTGTCTAATAAGTGTAGTAAAAGACACAGATGCAAAGCATTATGACAGTCCTACAGAAAGGGTGGCTCACCATACCAGGCTCACCATGAATTTTGGAAGGTAAGTACAAAGTTGTCACATAAAGTCTGTAGTGCGCAGGAAGGGAGAGAAAATATGGATTCTAGGCAGAGAGAATTATATTTTTCAAAATACTAGTGATATGAAAGAATGCAGAGATTTAGAAGATAGTTGGAAAATCAGTATGGATAAAAAATAGGAAAATGAGTCTAACAGTCTATATCCTTTCTCTCCTAGGATACTTTTGTTTAAAAGCTTCTGAACTCAAATAAGGGTCTCTTTAGTGGTAGAATATCAGTCTGTATGAGAAAGTGCAATGGGGAATTTTGAACTATCTGTATGGGGAATATTTTTGGTCAAGGGGAATCTGCAACATAGATAACTATTTAAACTTATCCTTTAACTAGTCTCTCAACCACACCACCAGCTCTAGCCTGTAATGTGTCTTCCCCTCTCTAAGTCTATTCTAGTATTACAGTCAAACTTATATTTTAGCTAGTTGAATCCATACCTGTGTCTCCTACATATATACTGTCTTATTCATCCTTGTCCCCTCCACTGTACCTAACACAAGTTTATAAATATGTCAAATTGAACACAAGTAAATCTAACTTACTTAATTTCCAAACAATAAGTCAATATATTTGTTGACATTTAAGATAGCACTTACTAAGTGCTCTATATTTATTGACTTAATTATTCTTTTTAATACCCAATGAAATGGGTATTATGATCATTCTCATTTTATAGTTAATAGTTATAGTTATAACTATAGTTATAGTTATAGTTATAACTATAGTTATAGTTATAGTTAATAGTTATAGTTTATAGTTAAACTAAGACACATTTAAATCTTCATCTTTTTCTCTGTATAATACTTAATCATACTAAAACATACTATCTATTATCTTCATTTTTTTTCAATCTACTTTGCAACGTCCCTTTATTTGTAAAAAGGATTGTCTTATTCAAATGTGTGAAATCATTTTGTTTATGTGGATATGTGTGTTTGCATGTTTTAAAATGAAAATGATCCTTAGTAAATACATTATATGAAATGGATCCCCCAAAGAAGGAAATAAATGCAAAATTGTTGAAATGATGATCATATGGTGTAAATTCCTCCATGTTTATTCCAGGAACTATGTACCATCTGTACCATGTAACCAGCTCTGGTTGTATCTGCAGCCATGCAACAGAATGGTAAGTATCAAAATGTGCAATTAGCTATGACCTGTATGCAAAGTTTCTTAGTGTCAGGGATGCAAGAATTTCGGGGCCTAACAACTCCTGGGAGTCTTCCTAAATCATAGGTTCTCACCCCTTCTGTTATATATATTTCTAGGGCATCCTCTTTGTTCTATGGGAATGTATGAGTGAAGTACAATTTCATCAGTGCAAACCCTCTGTTTAAATTGTTTGATTATTTAGCATTCAGACTAATATTTAGGTTATCAAAGAAAAGAGATTGATAAGCATATTGGAAAGTTACAATTCCATAGATATGTAAATGAGAGAAAACAAACGTTTCAAGGCTTAGTGCATTTACTTACACATAATGCTTGTATTAATTATAATGTGCCCTTGTTTATCTATTAAAGCAACTTCTTTAATAGATAATAGAATAGATGTTGTTTCTCTTCTATCAGGTCATATTTTATTAGACATTTTGATTCATTGTCCTATAAATTTTTATTTATAATATCCTATAATTTAATAATTTGATTTTTCTCTCAATTATCTGAATAGATGGGACTTTGCTCTCTATGTGACTTTATGTATGGTTTGATGGATTCATCATCATTATCCTACCTAAGGTCAAATAATATTTATATATTCTCTCAGTTATAATGGGAAGCTCCTGTTGGGTAAGTCTAGCTCGTTGTATTCAACTTCTAAATTCATCGGAGGAGCTTCTGGATAAGCCTTGAGTTTCTCTTAGTGTCTTAGTGTGCCAGAGGGCTGCCAATGCAAAGTACCAGAAATGGTTGACTTTTATAACAGGGGTTTTATTTAGAGTAAAAGCTTACAGTTCTGAGGCCATAAAATGTCCAAATCACCCTGCCATGTGGGAAAGCAAGATGGTTGCCTATTCTCTGCTGATGGCCAATTCTCTCTCAGTCTGTCAGGGCTTCTTTGCTGAATCTGGAGTCCTCTTTCACATGGCAGGATAAAAAATATTAGGGTAGCTTCCTTACTTTCTGTGTCTGTCTCTCAGTCTCCATTTATATCAGACCCAGCAAGAGGGCAGAGACCCAAGCTGGCTCATGCCTGACTGACATAGTTCAATCAAAAGACTTCACACTCACAGGAATGGCTTAGTTAAAACATACAATCATTTTCTTTTTGGGATTCATAAAAGAACTTCAAACTGTCATGGTATGGACTAAATTTCAGGCACTTTGTTGTTTACTTTTAAGAAACAGTAAAGCGTAGACATTAAGCTTGATAAGAACCTATGCAAATTTGGCCATTCAAATAGAATTATATGGGACAATTGATTTGCTCTATGGTTTAGGAGCTACTCAAAAGTTAACCAAAATATTCTTACCTCTAACTCTTGCAATGTGGGAAAACACACACACACACACACACACACACACACACACGCACCAAACAAAACATCTACAGATGGATTAAAGAAACATGGAATGGACCTTGTCATCCTCTTGTATAAGGCAATGGGAACTCTTTATGAAATTTCCCCAATTGGTTGCTCGCCATTGTCTAACTATGGTCAGTGAAAAAGAACTCATTGCTTCCTAAGGTGGTCAATTCCATTTGAAAAGCTCTCATTGTGAAAGAATTCTTTACATTACAATCTAACTTACCATAACTTTGGAGACAAAGAAAATGATTTGAATCCTTTTGCCAAGCTGCAGCTATTAAAGTAATGAAGATACCTACCCTTTCACACAAAGGTATATAATTCATAAACCTAAAATATCTTAACACAGGTAAGAAATTAAAAGTAATAAAAGAGGTACTTCAAATCAATTGAGGGAGAGTTATTTAATGAATATATTTGGAATATTTAATTAGCAATGTAGAAAAGATTCCATTTGGTTCTTTATATAACATGATATAACACAGTAAATTGAATTTGAATCAAATAGCAAAATATAAACATTAAATTTCAGTTAAATAAGAAAAACATAATTATTAAATATCTTCAGGATAAGAAATCTCAAAGGAGAATATAGTCTCAAGAGAAATAAAAGTGTGACTTTCTTCATGCAAAAATAAAAACCAAAATTAAAAGCCAAACAGGGTAGGAAAAACCTTGGCAGTGAATATGCTAGATCAAAGGTTAATCTCTTTATCTTTGAAAAAAAAAAACTCATAAAATCAATAGAGAAAAATCTTAAAATCTCAAAAGGCAAATAGGCAAATAAACAAATACTTTCCAAAAGGAGAAGTACAAATAATAAACAAGCATATGGGAAAATGTTCATTCTGACAAGTAATCAGGCACAAATCAAAATAACAGCAAAGACCATATTTTTCTATTAGCAATAATTAAACATTATAAAACTTAAGCTAGGCAGAGCCTTTAGTATACTATGGTGCAATCCTTTTGAATTTATATCTGGCATTATGCATCAAAACAATAAATATATGAATGTATAGGTAATCTCAATCTGTTTTGAGATTTTTCTAAGGAAATAATGTAAATATGGAGAAAAGCAATATCCAGTGGTGCACATTATAGTAGGATTTATATTAGTGTCAAATAAAAAAAAAAGTTACAAGGGACAAAGATGGCCATTATATACTAATAAGTGAGTTAATTCAAGAAAAAGACATAAAAATTAAAAATATATATGTCCCTAACAGCAGAACTCCAAATTATATGAAGGAAATATGACAGATTTGAAAGCAGAAATTGATGGTTTTACATCAACAGTAGGAGAATTTAATACACAGCTTTCAATAATGGATAGCATAGAAGATCAATGAGGAAAGAGAAGACATGAATAAAACTCTAAATCACCTAGACCTAATAGACATAGATAGAACACTTTATACAACAACTGAATATACATTATTTTTGAGGGCACATGGTTCATTCTTCAGGATAAACTCTATCTTGGGTCACAAAACAAGTCTCAATAAATTAAAAACTTATTGAAATCATACAATGTATCTTTCAGACTACAATGGAATGAAGCTCAATAACAGAGGGAGAAATGGTATATTCACAAATATGTGGACATTAAAGTACTCTTAAACAACCAATGGGTTAAAAAGAAAATCGCAAGGAAAATTAGGAAATATCTTGAGGTGAATGAAAATGAAAACAAAACATACTGAAACTTATGGGATGCAGTAAAGGTCATGCTGAGATAGAAATTTATAGCTCTAAATGCTTACCTTGAAAAAGAAGAAAGATTTCAAATCAGAGACCTAATCTCAAAACTGGAAGAACTACAAAAAGAAGAGCAAATTAAACCAAAGTGAGCAGAAGGAAGGAAATAACAATGATTAGAGCATAAATAAATTAAATAGAAAATAAAAAATCAATAAAAAGAATTGGCAAAACCAAAAATTCCTTCTTTGAAAAGATCAATAAAATTGACAAACTTTTACCTAGACTGACAAAGATAAAAGAGAAGATTCAATGACTAAAATCAGAACTGAAAATCGGACATTACTACTAACTAACCCAACTGAAATAAAAAGGACTATAAGAAGATACTATGAACAACTGTAGGGCAACAAATTAGATAAACTAGATGAAATGGACAAACTCCTAGAACACACAAACGACCTCCATCAACTCAAGAAGAAATCAAAGACCTCAAAAAACAAATATCTAGTAAAAAGTGTGAATCAGTAATCAAAAACCTCCCAATAAAGAGAAATCCAGGACCAAATAACTTCACAGAGGAGTTTTAGCAAACGTTTCAAGAAGAATTAATACCAATCCTGCCCAACTCTTCCAAAAAATTCTAGGAGGCCAACATCACCCTCACTCTAGGGCCAAATAAAGTTACCACATGAAAAGAAAATTATAAACCAATGTCTTTTATGAATACAGATGTAAAAATCTTCAGTAAAATACTAGCAAACTGAATTCAACATGACATTAAAAGAATTATATAACATGATCAAGTGGGATTTATCCCAGGTATGCAAGAGTGGTTCAACATAAGAAAATCAATTAATGTAATATACCACATTAACAGAATGAAGGGAAAAAACATGATTATCTCAATTGACACAGAAAAGGCAATAGAGAAAATCCAGTGCCCCTTCCTGCTAAAAGCATTCAGAAAACTAGGAATAGAAGGAAATTTCCTCAACACATAAAGGGATACGAAAAGTCCACAGTTAACATCCTACATACCTGTGAAAAATTGAAAGCTTTCCTCTAAGATCAGGAAAACAAAAAGGATGCCCACTGTCACCACAGCTATTTGACATTATGCTGAACATTCTAGCCAGAGCAATTAGGCAAGAAAAAGAAATAAAACTCATCCAAATTGGAAAGGAATTAGTAAAACTTTCCCTATTTGCAGATGACATGATCCTATATACACAAAATCCTGAAAAATCCACAACAAAGCCCCTAGAGCTAATACATGAATTCAGCAAAGTTGTGGGGTACAAAATCAACACCAAAAATCTGTAGTGTTTCTATCCAATAGCAATGAACAATCAGAAGAGATCAGGAAAAAATCCCATTTACAATAGCAACTAAAATAATCAAATATATAGGAATGAAT
Source organism: Cabassous unicinctus (assembly GCA_029593785.1). Classification (NCBI taxonomy): domain Eukaryota; kingdom Metazoa; phylum Chordata; class Mammalia; order Cingulata; family Chlamyphoridae; genus Cabassous; species Cabassous unicinctus. The sequence continues at coordinate 5,525 of JAQZBX010069018.1, read as the reverse complement.
CTAACCAAGGATGTAAAGCACTTGTATGCAGAAAATGGTAAAACATTGCTAAAAGAAATTGATGAATACATAATAAATGGAAGAACATTCCATGTTTGTGGATTGGAAGACTAAATACTGTCAAGATACCAATTTTACTCAAAGTGATTTACAGATCCAATGCAATCCCAATCAAATTCAGACAACCTTCTTTGCAGAAATAGAAAAGCCAATCATCAAAATTTGTTTGGAAGAGTTAGAGGGCCCAAATAGCCAAAGCCATTTTGAAAAAGAAGAATAAAGTTGGAGGACTCAAACTTTCTGATCTTAAAACTTATTGCAAAGCCACAGTAATCAAAACTGGTACAAGGACCAATGTAATCAAATTGAGAGCTCAGAAATCAACCCTCACATTTATGACCAACTAATTTTTGATAAGGTGCAAAGACCATTAATTGGGAAAGAATAGTCTCTTCAACAAATGGTCCTGGGAAAACTGGATTTCCATTTGCAAAAGAATGAAGGTGGACCCCCTACCTTATATCATATACAAAACCAAGTCAAAATAGATCAAAGGCCTAAATATAGGAGCTAGAAATATAAACTCCCAGAAGAAAATGTAGGGAAGCATCTTCATAACCTTATCTTAAGCAACAGTTAAAATTTACACCCAAAGCATAAGTGACAAAAGAAAAAAATAGATAAATGGGACCTCTTCAAAACTGAAAACTTTTGAGCCTCAAAGGACGTTGCCATAAAAGTACAATGACAGTCTACAAAATGGGAGAAAATATTTTGAAACCACATATCTAATAAGGGGTTAATATCCAGATTATATAAAGAAATCCTTCAATGCAACAACAAAAAGACAAATAATCCAATTAAAACTGGACAAAAACCTTGACTAGACATTTCTCCAAAGAGGATATACAAATGGTCAAAGGGCACAAGGAAAGATGCTCAACATCATTATCCATTAGGATAATGAAAATCAAAATCACAATGAGATACCATTTCACACCCACTAGAATGTCTACTATTAAGAAAAAGGAAAATAACAAGGTTTGGAGAGGATATGGAGAAATAAGAACACTCATTCATTGCTGGTGGGAATATAAAATGGTGCAGTCACTTTGGAAGATAGTTTGACAGTTCCTCCGAAATTTAAGTATGGAATTACTATATGACCCAACAATCCACTTCTACATATATACCCCCAAAGAATTGAAAGCAGGGACTCAAATTGCTATTTGCACATTGATTTTTTAAAAAAGATTTATTTATTTATTTGCTTTATCCATTTTTACCACCACTCCCCCTTCTTGCTGTTTTTGTGTCCATTCGCTGGTCAATTCTCTGTGTCTGTTTCCTGCCCTCTCTTCTCATTCTTCTCCTCCTGTCTTCACTGGGATTTGATCCTGGGAACCTCTGATGTGGGAGAGAGGCGTCCTACCTCCTGTGCCACCTTAGTTCCTGGTTTTTTGGCGCCTCTCGTCTTGGCTCTCCTTTATGTCACTCTCCTATTATGTCATCATCTTGCTGTGTGGCTCGGCCTGGCAGCACACCCACTCGCAGGGCCTGTGGGGCTCACCCACTTGCAGGGCCTGACAGTGTATCTGTGCATGGGGCCTAGTGGCCTGCATGCCATCAATATTTTTCTTTATTTTTACCGGGAGGTCCTGGGGATTGAACCCAGGTTCCTCCATATAGGAGATGAACTCCCAACCATTTGAGCCACATCTGCCACCTGCACATTGATTTTTATAGCGACATTATTCACAATTGCGAAAAGATGGAAGCAACCCAAGTGTCCATCAACAGATGAATGGATAAATAAAATATTGTATATACATATAATGAAATGTTATTTACCTGTAAAAAGGAATGAAGTTCTGATACATGCAACAACATGGATGGACCTTGAAGACATCATGTTGAGTGAAATAAGCCAGACACAAAAGGACAAATATTGTATGATTTCACTGATATGAAGTAATTAGATAAGCAAACTCATAGAATCAGAATCTAGAATATAGTTTACCAGGAGATAGGTTGGGGTTAGGGAATAGGGAGTTAAGGCTTAGAAGTTACAGAGTTTCTATTTGGGAAAATGGAAAAATTTTGGCAGTGGATGGTGTTGTTGGTCACACAATATTGTGAAGGTAATTACCAACACTGAATTATGTATTTGAATTTGGATAAAAGGAGAAGTTTGCATATATATTACTAGAATAAAAAAAATTTTTTTTTAAATTCTATGGAACTGCACAACACAAACAGTGAACCTTAAGTTAAACCATGGACTGCAGTTAATAGTAAAATTATAAAACTGTGCTTTTGTCAATTGTAACAAATGTACCACACCAATGCAAAGTGTTAATAATAGGATTGTATATGGGAATGCTATATTTTATGCGTGATTGTTCTAATAATAGGGTGGTATATGGGAATGCTGTCCTTTATGCATGATTGTTCTGTAAACCCACAATGTCTCATTAAAACATAAACAAAAAAAAAAACACAAAAAAATTCATTTCCATAAATGACTCCAGATTTTTTTTCCTCTGCAAACTTGCTCATCTCACAATTCCCCTGTGTCTTCCAAAGATGACTCTGTTTTTCCACTTACACCCAAAATTTTGACTTCTCCCATTTTTCCTATTCCATATCAGATCCATCAGCAAATCTATCATCTCTGTCATCAAAATAATTTCAAAATCTAACCACTTATGACCATCTCTATCACTAGCCCCATTAGTCCAAGGCACCATCTTTTCTCATCCTGGTTTTTCAATAGTCCCCAATCTTGTCTCTGTTCCACAATTGCCCTGTTTCCATTTATTCCTTATACAACAGCTAAATTGATCCTGTGATAATATACCATGTCTTTCCTCTGCTTAAACCCTTTAGTAGCTTCCCATTTCATTCAAAGTCTTTACAATCACATAAAATTGCCATCTTATTTATATTGCAACCTCCTATCCCTGGCCCCCCCTCAATACTTCCCATCCCCCTTCTAGGATTTATTTTTCTACATGATCTGCTCCTCATCATCCAACTTTACCTCTCTAAACTAATCTCCTATTGGTTTTCCCTTAGCTCACTCTGCCACAGCCAAATTGTTTTTTCTGAATACCCTAAGCACATTTGCACCTCAAAATCTCTGTCCATCAATCTGCTTGCACCTCTTACCTCAGGATTGCATACAGCTCACTCCTTCACTTTCTTCTGGTCTCTATACAAATTGTACCTTCCCAACCAGACCTCTCTGACTACCTCATTTATAACTGCAACCCTCCACACACATATCCAGCACTCTTCATCCCATTTCTTTGATTTATTTTTCTCCATAGATTATATTTACTATACCATACTGTATAATACAATGCAATTTACTTAGTTTGTAAAATTTTAATCTTATACTCATGCACATAAATGCAGATACTAGAATGCAAGCTCCATAAGGCAGAATTTTCACCTTTGTTCACTGCTTTTTTTTCAAAGAACCTAGAATACTGCCTGCTACATAGGTAAATATTCAATAAATGTGTATTAATTAATTTGGTTATTTAATAATCTTTTCTAATACCTCTCATAGTGCCTGGTGTCTCAAGTCTAAGCAAAACTGATCATTTTCACATTATGAAAAAATTGTCTGGCATCATGCACATGGTTTGCTGTTTATTTCTCATGTCCTCTTTCTACCAGAGTACCATAGTTTAGCTAGAAGAAGATAAGAAAACACCAGCTGTGCTGTCAAGACATTTAGGTTGAGTTCAGATCTTTCAAACACTAAAATATCTCTAGATTTGTTCTAGTGGCATCACTCATCATGTGTCAGGAGTAGCAGGGAACTCTTTGTCCACTATAAGCTTAATTGATACTTTCAACCAGCTTTCCTCCTTAAAAAATATACATCCTTCTGGAAACTGGCTAATTCAGTGGCCATTGAGGATTAAAACAGAGACAACTGGAGCTTTGAAAAAAAAACTAGTTTATTAACCTTGCAGGCAAGTGGAAATTCCAGGGGTTTTAAGTGTTAGAAAGAGTGAGTGCAAGGTGGTTATGCTAATTAAGGATGGCAAAACCTGCACTCTGATATGACTAAATGAGTCCATATGTTTGAACACAGTTAATTAAACCAAGTTCCATTGTTTATTGTTCAGGAAAGTCTTCAGTTAGTTCCAGTAAGGGTATGGTGTCCCAGGGTCTCTCAAAGTTCATAGTCCCTTATCTACTTCAGCTGATTTGAATCTGTTATGATGAAAGTAACATTCAGTTTTGTTATCAAGTAGACAAGTGCAGCTCTAAGTGGAAAACGTCCCTTTTACACTGCCTATGGTTGCAAAAACTGTGCACTGTGCATTTTCAGCACGGAGACAAGAACCACCACAGTACACATAATATTCCTGGGATCAAATTTTTTGCTTTCTCTGTTGTAGAACAAAGGAGTTCTTTCTCTAAAAGGGTGAATTCAACTTTTTTGGAGAAGGATCATAACTGTTCATTCATTCACTCTTCCATGTATTCCACACATAGTTGTCATATGCAATGCTTTTTACACAGTTTTCCATTAGCTAAATTTCTTCTTATTCCCTCATCTTCTGTGTTTCCTTCTTCCATTTGTTAAGCTCTTATCAGAGTGAGTTATATTCTGTTTCTTCCATTTGGTGACTTATTTCTGGGTTTACTTTCTTAGATCTCATCATTTCTAATAGGTTGTGTAGTGAAAGCCTTTGAACAAACCCATTCAGATGATCTGAGTGCTGAGAGCACAGCTTGCATTTAATATACTTTTATAGGAGAAAATAATTCTAGCAGGATATTTAGCCTGTTCCAAACCATGTAGACTACTGAAACATTCCTTTCATTATCGACATTTCTTGGCAAGTAGAGATTATTTCATTTATTTATTCATTCAACTTTACTGAGAAATAAATAAGCACCAGGCAGATTAGGGATAGTATTTGTGACTTCGTAATAAGAGAATCGTGAGGCATATTGTTATGTCAAATTTCTACTTTGCTCCATTTGTTCTCTGGAATTTAGGAGCAAGGCTCCTCAGTCTAGGCTCCTGAGATTGCTGATCTTCCTACTAGAGTTTGATCATTGATAACTGATAATCAGCAATTCCTACTAGAGTTTAATAAGTGATAATTGATAACCAACTAGTGGATTCAAAGACTCCTAATAACATTTATATTTTTAAAACTAGGCTTTATTCTACTAATCAGGAAATAAGAGACCTAAATTTGTGGATATGTCTTAGTCTTTGCAGGTAAGCCACAACCTTGCAGACCACAGAACTATTCCTTGCCACTCAAGTTGTGATCTATAAGCAAGTAACATCATCATCATTGGAGATCTTGTTGGAAAACCAGAATCTCATGTGCTATCTCAGACCAACTGTACCACAATCTGTATTTTCACTAAATCCCCAAGTGATTTGTACATATATTAAAATTTGAGAAGATTCTGTAAAACACTTTGACTTTGAGTCCTCCTGATAAGTAATGTTCTTTCCTCTATATAGCTCATTACTTTCA
>JAQZBX010069017.1:0-15648 GCA_029593785.1 Cabassous unicinctus | reverse complement strand
CACTGAGAAGGTGGGAGAGAGATGGAGGAAGACACACTGGGGCAGCTACTCAGAGGCCTCGAACGTGGACTTCACAGGCAGTTGTTGAAGAGGCTACTGAGGATCACCACAGTGCTGTAGAAAGATCATTCTGGCAGCAATGGGAAGACTAGATTAGAGGGAGGAGGGGCTAAAAGCAGGACACCACAGCTCAGCAGTTCAGCAAAGAGGCCACAGGCCGGGGACAGGGTCACAAAGAGCAAGATGTCCAGCCTCCACTCCTGACGAAAAGGTCGCCATCAAGTAAAATCTGCAAGAAGCAAGAACCGTTTCTAAAAGATTCCTGAATCAGCTTCGGCAAATAAAAGCAAATACAAGCAGCACCCAGAAGAAGGGAAAATAGGATATACTAAAACAGAATTATAAACCTGGCACTCAAACGCAGCCCAGAGTCTCCAATCCAGCTGCTGCCAGTTTTTGTTCTCTTCCCTCCTGCTTTAAGGCTCATGGGTCCCAGAGCCAATCAGCATCGGACCTGTCAAATTTGACTGCTGGAATAAAAATGGAAAGGCCGAGTGGCAGCCGTAACATGGAATTTCCTTGTTTTTATTAGTTTAAGGCTCTTAAAGAGTAACTTTTACATTGGGGAAAACTTCTCAAATATGTACTACTTGGAACTTAGATCCAGTTACCTCTCACATGTTTTTAATCATTCTGCTTGCCAATTTCACTAGCTATCAAAAGACATTTGTGGCTGAAGGCAGGGCTCCCTCCAAGTGCATCTGCCCTGCCCGTGGTGACATCACCCAGCTGGATCCCGACCCCACGGCTGCCAGAAAGGCCTGAGCTGGGGCCGGTTCCGAGTGTGCTACTGGATCCTGAGAGGCAAGCCGGAGGGAGGGAGGGGGGTGGCTTATTTCAAAACACTGGTGCTACAGGGACGCCTGGGTGAGGGATTTTTTCTTTCTTTTTACAGAAACTATTGATAATCCACCTTTTTGCATTATTGTTGCCACTTGGAGCCAGTCCAGGAGAACGAGCTTCTCTTGAACTCAAAGAACACCACACTAGAATTAAATCTGGTCACTCGACTTTCAACCCCAACAACTAACCTTCCGGAGACTGGGAGAATGAGGATGGACTGGGAGCACCACATTCTGGGTGCTCCCCACACTGTCATACTTAAGCCTCCAAAATGAGAAAGCCTGATTTGCTCTTCACTGTTGGAAATCTTCTAGTTAACCATGTGCAGAATGTCTAAATTCTTAATAGCTAGATCCTTGTTCTTTCCTGGCTATATTAACCTAAAATGCCAAGGGGCAGCTAAGTTTTCAAGGCTGGCTAAAGCACAAGATTTCTAATATCAAATTACGTAAAACTCAGTGCAGAGAGGTGCAGAGGGAGTCTGAAGCCTCACTAAAGACAAAATGAAACACACTTCAGGGTTCCTGTGTGTCCTAAATAGTTTATGTGATATAAATCCAGAGGAAGGTCTAATAAACCCAGAGGTAAACTGCGTGTGCCGCCTGCGAGGACGCGGCCCTTCCAGGCCAGCAGCATGTGTGTGACGTACCCACACAGCCACATGAGCTCAGAGGGCCACCAGGAGCTCAGGTTTTCACGGATTCTGAAGACGGACAATGGTCAGCCTTAGACAATACTGACCACTCACAGGAGTTGCTGGGGCTGCGTAATGGCCAAAGGCATATACATTTCTGCTAAGAACAGGCATTTTCCGCTAAATTCAGAAAAGCAAACAAATCCTCTAAAGTGGAAAAAAAAAAAAACAACTTTGTACTTAATTCATTAGAGACAGGCTCCAAACTTCCGGCATGAAAATTTATTTTTAATTGGGGAAATTTTTTTTCATTTGAAACCTGTTAAATCCATGGCTGAGAATTCATCAAGTTTCAAACTGGAATTAATTTTAGTCACTGCTTTATACCAAAAATATTAGTAGACATAGCTGTGTAACTGGCCTCACTTAACACACTGTCATTGAAAAGTCTGAATTTTCGCATTCCTTTCAGATAGCGTAGTTTGAACTGACAAAAGAGAATTCAAGAGTTGGTGCGTTCGCAATTTCTTCCCAAGTTAAGAAGAGCTGTCGGAAGCAATATTAGCAATCTGTTCGCTAGTCCTTTCTGCACAAAAGCTGACTCGGTGGGGCCTGTTACCGCACGCACCCATTTACCTTTCAGCAAGTACATACTGGTGCTATACCTGCTCTCCGCGGGCACTGTCGGCGCAGCTCCTTGAGACTCTTTATTCCAACACCTGCCCCCTCCCCCTTATCCACTTTTCAAACTTCACCCACCATGGACAACTCTGCCCACGAGACCACCCGGAGAGCCTCCTGCATGGGTTTTGGCAAGCTGAATGTCAGAACATCGTGACTGTGGTCTGCTTTCTCGAGACATGTATCCTGCTTCCTTTTATAGGTACTAGAAGGGAGTTTGACCCCTGGATCACCACTCACATTTTGACACCACTTTCCCCTCTACAATAGTTAAACAAAAAGTAATCAAGTCTTTGCTGATTCTGGTTGAAAATGTGGTCTCCGTGGCAGCTTTTGGAGGCAGGCACCCTTGAGGGGCTCAGAATTTCAGTGGCTCTCTCAATCTAGAGTCCTTTAAGAATGCGGCTTCCTGCTGCCGCTCTGAGGCTGAGCAAAACCCTTCTCCAGGGCAGCCACCCAGCAGAGCTCACTGACAACTCCTGGATGGACAAGCATCGTCCACTATCTGGGTGAAAACACCCCGTCACAGCAATTTCAGTCTCATCAAGACCCTTTACTTCAACCAGAGGCTGCAAGCCCAGTCCCTTCCCCTGCCACTCTAGTCCTCAAACGCAAGCCAGTCCAGTGGCTAAAGGGGATGGCCTCACTGATCAATTCCACCTTTCCAAGGATCTGCAAATCTCCACGGAAAGCACCTCTAAAACGTCCAGCATCTAAGGAGCCTGGGAAGCCAACCAGGGCTCAGCCACGATGCCAACACGCGGTGGCCGGCCTCGCCCCGCGCACGGACGTTTGACAATCCAACGTGTCTCCAGCGCTGTCAGCTCACGAGACGTCCTTCATGTGCACCAAGTGCTGAAATGGGCCCCGCCCTGGCAGCACCGCCCTCACCAGGTGCTTTCCTCCATCAGAGTTGCATTTAAGACCAACAGTAAAACACGCCATTACTCATGAATCTGAGGGGCTGCAAAGATCCAAAACCGCCTTGCACTTGACTTTGCATTGCCCAAGCACCTCTATGCTTTAAAACCTGAGCCATAACTTGCATAGTTCTGCAGATCTGAATGAAATGCTGGTCACACCTTGCATAACTTTCTGGGGAATTATAATATTTCTATGCTTTGTTAGCTAATTTAAATTTTTAAAAAGGCAACGCAATCCCCAAATAAGGCATCTTCCCTACATCTCATCGCAACCATGGTGACAAGACACCAGTACCTATGCAAACTTCTAAGTCGGCAAAGTGGAGACATGGGCCCAAACAACAGCATGGACTCTGGAGTGAAGAGTCTGTCACTTATTTACAACATCTCCAAAGCATTTCAGATTCTCACTCGAATATATATTTCACACAGTACCCAAATTTTTAAATATCCTCAAGAAGATTTCATTTTTATAGGCAATAAACATTAAATCTAAAGGACTGCAACATAAAAAGTGTTTTAATACCATATAAATCACCTTTCCCTAGACAGACTAAATCTCCGAAGGTTTTAAGGACGCAATATAAATTTTTATGGCAAATTATCCAGATAGAAATTATCTGCATGAGATGCACTTTCACTTCTCCTTCTCATTTACATAGTGCTGACATCTTTTCAATCACAAGAGCCAATCCAATTTGGGAAAGCAAACGTCTGGGAGAAAGAGAAGAGCTCATGCTCAAGGGAGAGCTCCTCCTCCACTGCTCACAGTCTTCACTGACACAACTGGGTCCGTCCATCTTTCTAAATGAGAGACCCTAGCAAAGCCACAGCCCCAACAGTGAAAGATAGCAGGCACGCAAGTGGGGGCCAGGCCGGGCCCAAAGCTCAGTTCTTGTGGAGCTTCTCCGAGGCCATTAGCAGCCAGCTGGATTCCACAGCTGGAATGGGTGTTTCAGACACTTGCTCCCAAGAACTTTGTTTACAAGGCAAATATTTTGCACACTGTTTTGATTTTCAGGTTAAAACTTAAAATACAAGGAGACTGAGCATTTCTATTCCCTCTTAGAGTTATTTCCTAGTGACAGAACAAGAAAAACTAGCCAAGTGTGCTCACTGAGAAGGAAAAAGAGTGTTTCTGGAAATGTTCTCCCTCTTGGCTTTATCCATATAATAAATATTAAAGTTAATTTTTATGCCTTCTATATCTAGGATAGTTTTAGGCCTTTTAATGATGTAAAAATTTAAATACAGTTCTCCCTCATTTTCTTGCAGGGCCTAATTAAACAAAAATAGGCCTAGCATCACAAAATTCGGGGCAAAGATGGAAAGAAAGAAGTATTTTGGCAAAAGGGCACCAATTTTAATTGACTCTGGCTTGGATATTTAAGCATTAACAACAGACTGGTGAGAAGGAAAGAGACATTTCAATGACATTTTTCAATTAAACAGTCACATTCTTCTGAAATAAAAATCTATATAGATTTTCAGGATGTGTATAAAATAGTAATGGCAAGTCCATTTCTTCCAGCTCATTATAAAATTTTCTTGTTGAAGTGGCATTTTCTGTGCTGGCAATTTGAAGCCCACAGTAAGTTTTTTAAAAACTGAACAACCAAAGACACTCGAGGACATGGTGCCAGAAACACTCTGTTTTGCAAATGAAGGAGGTAACATTTTCTCTCCAGATTAAAAGACACTTGATGCCAACTCACAGCAGCTTGTGTAATCTTATTTAAAATGTGCTAAAGCATTATACCACTTCACCAAATGGGAGAAAAGAAGCAATACTAAACCCAAAACTAAAAGAATCTGACCAACAAATTCCTTCTGGATGCAGTTTTCTTAACAAGCCCACCTGTCCTAAGCTTGCCATCGGTCAGCTCACGGCAGGGAGCAAGGTACAAAACACGGGGAAATGCACGGAAGGTGCTGCGGGGTCTGATTCACTCCACAAGCATCACTCAGCCCCACCTCAGACAAGTCCATCTGCAGAGACAAAAGGCTAAGAGGAGCACCGCCCTACCCACAGCGGCTTCCAGTCTAACAGTGTATGGGAAACAAAGCGCAGGTGCCACCCAGATGACAGCAGCAAAGCCTTCAGAGAGTTCAAGTTTACATTTATTGGCGCTACGCAATGGAGGAGACGATGGAAGAATGGTGCAGACGTTGTCCATACAGAAATTCAACACCCACACCGACTGGTTAAAAAAAAAAAAGTCAGTTTCTTTGAATCTAAGGGGAAAATAAAAATAAAGAAGGACTATTGCCCCCTGATATTTGAACCCTATGACCCCAAATTTGGAGCCCCAATGCCCTGCCCTCACACCCCAGCTAGATGTTTCCGCCCTCTGTGGCACATGGCACATTCCATGGCGGTTTTGGTTATTAGTGGCCTTCTCGGCCCTACCGCACAGCTCTTAGGAGACAGGGGCTGTCTTGTCCCTATCTGGGCCCCCCGCAATCACTGGGTGGGTCCGAGCATTCGCTCTGAGGTCTCACACATCCCGTCCGGGGCTCAGGAGCACCTCCCGAACAGCCATCTTCCCTGGATGGGAACTCCAAATGAAATGATTTCAAAAAGTGTTTTTGGTGTCTACATCTAATAGGAAAACATCTTTGAGGACAGAATTAGAGGATGCGTAATGAGTCTAAAAGATACCTCCAGAAGAAGAGTGTTCAAAACTCAATACAAAAACATATTCCAAAAAGGAACAAACAAAAATTCTGCTAAATGTTCTAACACTAAATAAGAATGAAGATATCCTACTTAAGTGACAAAAGAGGAGTTAAAAATAAGCAGCAAGCAACAGCCTAAACAATGTCAAACCACACTTCAGAAATAAAGAAGATCTCATGCTAGCGTGTAAAGTGAGAAGGGGTAGATGGTAAGAACCACAGCCACGAAAAGGTTCAAGGCTAACTTGTCCGATTCATTAGTAAGTAATGATTATGTGGGTATGTGGGTTAAGTGATATTTAGAATAAATACATCTCAGAAAATGGAAAAGCAGTTTTGTTCTGGCTGTGACAAAAGTACAGAAGTAGAATCGACTTTGTTTCCAACCATTCTTTATATGGTTTGTAAAAGAGCCTCACCATTTTGCCCCATGCTGAGCCACAAAATCAGCAGCATGTAAGGGGTGTGTTGTGCTTTGATCCCGCTTCAGGACATACCACAGGCCCCTGCTCTCCAGCCAGTTCCGACCTGAGACAGGAGGAAGAGGAGGGGCGCAGGAGCCCTGGGACCTGCCGGCAAGGTCCTCCCCATTTCAGTCCCGGTCTCTGGAAGGATTCCCTGCCTTTCTCCGATCAGTCCCCTTTGCCCCACGGCGACATGCTGGGGTTGTTGCTATGAGCAGATTCCCCAGTGCCCCCCACTCTCGGGATCTCTGCACACCACCAGGTGCAGGGCGCCGCACCGTTCTCCCACATCAAGCTTCCCTGGTGCCGGCACCAGGTGGGCTGGGATGTGGTGTTCTTGCTAGCAGCCCCTTCTTCCAGCCGGCCCCTGACATGGCTTTCCCTCCCCCCCAAATCCCCACCACCCCAGCAGGACAAGTCCTACTTTCAGGGCAGGCACGTCTCTGCTATGGAGACCCTTGGCACTGTGTCTAAGCTAAGCAGTGGTGGAAAAGCCCGGGTTTCTAGAAAACAGAAGCATCTCCAACCAGTTGGATTGAAGGAGAGTTTCAGAACCCTGTATGCAACCAGCAAAAAGACTGTATTTGCAACTGCAGAGTTCCTTCTTCTAAGAAAGGCTCATTATTTCCTGTACACTTCATATGCACTGGATGTTTTAGAAAAAGAAAAAAAAAATCGATTTGCTCTTCGTAAGCCCTTTTTATGAATCCTTTTCAGCTTGAAATAAGTGAAAAACTAAAGGTGGGGGGCAGGAGCCCAAAGTCTAATGTGCACCTGGAGAGAAAGTTGTGATGTAGAGGAAAAGGCTTTGGATTTTAGCAAGGGGACGGCTCGTCCACAAACTATGTGAAGGTCCTCAGATGAAACCTTTTTCCTCTTTCAGCACCAATTTTCTGATCTGCAAAACAGGGGTGACACCAACTTGATAGGGTTTTTGTGAAGACTGACTACATTCAGCAAACTTTAATGACCATGAACTCTGCCAGATTCTGGAGAGAACGGAAAGAATGAGCTTCCGTCATTCATGAGCAGATGCTTAAGAGACCCTCAATTGTTTTAAAAGGCACTGAAGTATATAAATTTGTAAACCTATGAATTTATAATCCAATGGAGTTAAATGAGATAAAGCACAAGGAAGACACTAAAAAAATGTTTATTGAACTTACTGACCCTAGGTGAACTTCATCTTGGAAATCCCTAAATTCGACTTTCAATCAAACCCACAGGGTTTCTCAACAGCAGGTGCGTTCTCTGGGAGTGAGCATCCAGAGTTCCCCACGATTGCCAGGATTTACATCAACCAAGAGACCTAAGAAATTCTAAGCTTCTAAGTAAAATACAGGTCATTTTCATCACAGCTACAGTGTAGGATTTGGGCTTTCCAATCCTTGGGTACTAAGGAGCAAGAAATGCCTTATGAGAACAAACCCCAGAGAAGGAGACGATTTTACAGATTTGCACCACCAAGTAGCTGTGGGCTCCTGCCCTGCACCTGCCCTGGGCTCATGCGGGTGGTCCCAATGCTGATTCCAGGGTCACCAGCAGCTCTCACCCTCTTTGTGAACTTACAATTTAGCGAGAGGAGGGTGACGGAGGACTGGCTACAAAGAAGAGTAAGATTTTGCCCATGTCAGGATGCCAACCCCAGGCCCCCACCCCACCCACCCACACTCACTCACACTAGGGCACCACACAACGCCACCACAGCTTCCAACGTTCCCAGACTTCCAGAGCCCTTCTTGGGGAGAGGGGAGGAAACGGATCCAACCCCTTGGCCACCCTGTTCAGGGGCTACCCTCTAAAAATCTTCCCACTGGCATATCCACTTTCCAGAGCTCCACTGAGGAAGTGTCCACAAGCTCCAGCGATGGCGCCCAACAGCGTGCGCCATTAGCCGCTAACTGCGTGCTGCCTGTCCTTATCCTCAAGAGCACGCATTCTCCTGCACAGCTGCCTTCCCTGGGCTCCGTCCCCAGGGCACCAGAGTGTTTTGCTTGTGCTGTGGAGAAAACGGGGCTGTGCCGTGGCAGAGTACCAGGACACCTTTGGCCCACCGTCGAGCTGCATTCGCCCTTCAGCACAACTCAAGCATCAACCCCACGCCCGCCAGAAAACATGGGGTGTTCTCAAGCCACCTCCAAAACTCAACCAAGCAAACTGGACCCAGGGCCAGAGGGAGGAAGGAGGGCCAGGAGGTGCAGGGCCTCCTCCCAAAGCCGGGGCCAGAGTGTCGGCGCTTTCCCAACATCCTCAGGGACAGAGTGCAGCTTCAGCTAAGTTAGCCTGGAGACTTAGGGTCTCCCAAACATCCACCACCACACAGTCTAGATGCTCTCTGTGGGCTTCTTCTCCCCGACGACTGGGTGATGGTGGAAGCCCACAGCTTGCCCACGTTGCAGCAAGCCTGCAACTGAAGAGTCAGGGCAGAAAGCCGGGTGACCTTTTCCAGGGAAGTCCCTGTGGGCTCAAGAGGCCTGTACCACCGTTTAGGGAGGAGTCAACTGTACCCCCAAAGGGTAACTATCCAGAGCAGTGCCTGAAATGGCACAGACATCTCGATCTACCTGGAGATCCAAATGGGCTTTAGAAACTTCACTGGGAACCCCCAAAGCACACCCCACAGAAGCCCGGGGAACCTGGAACAGACCTGCGTGGAGCTACTCTGCCCTGGGCCTCACTTTCCTCCTCTGTAGAATGGGGTAACAGTAGCACCTGCCCTAGGGGCTTGAGAGGACCGAACGAGTTTGTACCTATGAAGTCCTTAGGTCCCTGGCAGAGAGTATACATCCCACAAGTGTAAGCCACTATTATTATTCCTTCAAGCCAATTCACAAGATTGGAAGAGGAAATGGTTTTGAGGCAATGCCTGCCCTGGGAGCTGTGGGGGTGGGATCCGAGGAGATGGCACTGAGCTGCACCTCTGAGGACAAGGTGACCCAGGCCAGGGCCAGGCACCGGGTATGGAGGTCTCCGGACCACGCTCTGTCTTCCCTTCTCACCTCTCTCTTCCCCCTTGGCCCTCAGGAGGAACTGTCTCTCCAACATTGCTGTTTCTAGCCCCACACACCTTTGAGGCTCTTTCAGGGCCTCCACCCAAAGGCCTTCCAGACCTCCCCAGGACTGTCAGCACTGCAGAGCTTGCTGTCTCTGATGACAAATTAGTGGGATTATCTGGGCACGCGCCTTGACCCCCCTCCTGCTTGGAGATCCTCTGGGGGTAGACTGCAAATCAGAGAAATAGGTGCTGCAGAGGACACACAGAGAGGGGGCGGGAAACGATCACTGGAGAGCCAATGAGCCAACGAAGAAACGAGGAGGAGACAGGAGTGAACCCAGGGCCTTGAGGGAAGAGGGCAGTGTCCAGCCCATCAGCCAGCACGCGGCCACTGCAGCTCCACCGCACCAGGGCTCCAGAAGGCCAGGGGAAACCAGCTTCCAATCACCAAAGTTCTCATTAAAATGAACCCCGCTTAGCCAACATTTGTCGAATCACCGTATAAACATCCATTAAAGTGCCAAGTCAAGTACTAAACACGTCTATGCTGAAGTCAATGTTCTATAATGCATGGGACTTCTCAGAAAGAAAAACAAGTACACTGAAGAGAATTCAGCACAATCCATGAAACTGACAACCACGCATATTTGCCTCCAAGTCCATCTAGTAGCTATGAGAAGCCTGGGTTTCCCAGGCGCTCTGCCTGGCCACGGTGGGGGTGAGTGGGGTGGGCACACCTGCCACGTGGGGACTTAAACAGTTATCTCTCCAAAACAGCACCCAGGCTTTGGAATAAGGATCCCGGCAGCTCTGGAAATTAATACTGTGGCAATTACACAAAGTTACAGCACCTATCTAATAGTGGAGAGAAGCAAGGAGTCCTGGCAACAGATATTTCTGGGAATGCATCAGGAGAACTCCAAACTCGCTACAGATAACATGGGAGAAAGCAAGGCCCCTGGCCCTGGGCTCCGTTCCCCCAGGTTTCTTACTAGCTCTGGCACGCTGGGGGGCTCTATGACATTAGCTAATAAAAGCCAAGCAATAAACAGAAATAGCTTTAGGGACTAGAGCCAACTTTCTTCTGTATGTACATATTATAAAAGTCCCATGCAAGTCAACAATTTCTACATTATGCTAGTTTCATCCCAATGTAATTTCAATAGCTTCTATTGTCAGCAGATCTTACTGGTGGGATTCTGATGAGAATGACAGCATCAGTGCACATGCAGATTCCAAGACAGGAGGAGAAATAACTTGATTTAAAAGGATAGTAACAGTCGGGGTGAGGCGCGCCACTTCTGCACGTGAACACCTTCGTGAAACAGGAAGGAGAGTAGGCGAACAACCGTCCCCACGCAGTCCAAATCCTAAGACTGAGCCAGCCCTGCAATCAGGCACTGGTCTGGAAGCGCCTGGCCTGGCTTCCGGTGACTCAGGGCTCTGCGTAAATGAGCCAAGCCCGGTGACATGCCACCATGCAGAGGTCCAGGCCTGCGCAGGTCTCATCCGTGTGCGCCCACCCCAGTGGGCAAGCGCAGCCCCCTCCAGTCTGCAGGGCAGCAGGAAAGGACTCCCACCCCAGGCCCATAGAGAGGGTCCAGCCCAGAGCAGGGGGCTCATGTGCACCGTCGGCTGCCGCAGCCAAGACCCTGCTGTGCGAGGGACAAAGTAAAAAGTTCACAAGATGCCACCCAACACAGGTTCTGCATGGGAGACCAAAAAGAGCAGCTGGCTTTATTTCCATGGGCACTTAATGCCCGACTTCCTTTAGGATGCTTTTTATTTCCACAGTTAAGTCATGTTGACAGTGTCTGATAGTCATCACAAATTTTCGTTTTAATTTTAGGAAAATAGGACTTTGAAAAGAGGCAGTTTCTCTAACTAGGCTAAACCCAAAGTTCTGTGCATGGGTGGCCCCACGCTGCTCCCTTTGAATGGACAGCCCCATTCCAGCAAGGAAGCACTGGGTGGGTGTGCACCCCAATTTCATGAGGCAGTGGACGTCTTCATTTACTGTGCTGTTCTTGTTTACCTGCCGGCCTTGTCAGCCTCCTCCTACGAGGAAGCAAGCTCCCTTTTCACCAGTCACTGTGCTCCTAATACGCGCAACTCCCTGCACCAGGCAATGTGGATGTGCTCATCTAGTCCCCCACCCCTGAGGTTGTGACAGCAACCCACTGGCTCCCGGCGGGGGCCGGGCAGCGTTCCTTCATTCAGACCCCAGGAGGTCGAGACCCCAGAAGGCCACTACAGTATTGCCGTAATTTTTGGGAGAAGGAAACAGGCTCAGGATATCGAGAAACGTGCCCTGGGCCAGTGGAGCCACAGCAGGGACCCAGCGCTGCCAACTGCAGAGCCACCATTGTCCACTCCGTGGTGCCCGCCTCGGGGAGGACGGGCATGGGGTGTCACAGAAGACACCACCACCCTTCTCCCACCCCCCGGCACAGGGCAGGCAGAAAGTGAAGGGTCAGGGCCCTTCTCCAACAAGCACGCAGCCCAGGGTGCGAATTCCAAATCGGATTCAGACTCCGAATCAGCTGCAGGGCGACAAACCGACTGGGCCTTTTGGTAAAAGAGCAGCAGCAAACCTACCAACTCCTCGTTCCTCCCCCTCCTTCCTCAAAGCTCTCCACCTCCCGGAAGGCTTCCACGCCTGGACCACACGGGGCTATTGGTTCCCCTTTCTTTGCCGGATTCCGCAGCCCAACAGGGGCTGTCACATCGCTGAAAAGGCAGAAGAAACTCGTGACAAATCTGTGGAGTCAGAAAATCAATTCCCAAATGCCAAGTAACTCCCTGACAAGCCCACAGGGGCATTAGTATTGAATGGGAACGGATTTCTTTTTTTTAAAAGAAAAAGAAAAAGGACAAAGATAAGAGCAAGAAACATATTTACGCTTTGTCTGCAGAGCAGAGCGCTGGGAGCGGGGCGCGGGAGCAGGGAGAACAGCGCGACGCAAGCAGCTCGGGCCTGCCAGCGGTGGAAATTAATGGGAAGGTAAAGAGTTTCTCCTGATGCTGGAAAGGCTCCAGTGAAAACTGGTCTGTACATGGGAACACGGTGTCAGACTAAGAGAGAACCAGCTTGTCTGACTTGTGGTTTTCTTGACAACATTCATCTTCTCTTGGCCTGATACAGGGCAATTAGTGCCTGTCAGCTGAATCATGTGTTATTAAGATCATTCAGGCATTTTTTAATTACGGTTAGTGAGACAGACAGTAATGAGATCTCCAGCAACTTTAACTTTCCACTTCCTTTTCAGATAAATCTTGAGCTGCCTTTTTTTCCCTACTGATGTTTCAAAGAATTGTTTATTCCTGCAGGTAGACACATGTACCTCAGCCCCAGCTTCCCTCACCTCCACACAAAACGTCAACTGCTGGGGGGCTCCCCCAAATCAATCAGACAAAGAGGTCTTTCTTAAACATCGGCTCCCTCTCGTCTGACGTGGGTCAGGCAACTGACGATTATAAAAACTGCTCTTAATAGAGAAGCCCGTTCTGGAGGGTGCGCAGCACGCCCAGCCACAGGCCTCCCATCCCCAAAGGCGCTCGGGCTGACAGGAGCCACCCTCTCCTCGGTCCAAAACCTGCCCTTCTCTCCATTAACTCTTCAGAATCATGTGACAACACGCAAAAAATCAAGAAGAATCAAAAGGGTTTAATCTGCTTTCACAGTCTGTATTTCTTTCCATTTGTTTTTAAACTAACAAGTCTTAAAAAGGTTAAAGTACCATATCTGGTTCAGCTTGAATCCAGGTTCATCATTTTTCTCTCTTTAAATGCTCCCCTTACTTCGATATTTCATTAAGGGGGTAATTTCCTTTCCTGGGAGAGTGCACATTTTTATGTCCCAGTCCTTTCTCTCTTCAGTCAGGAGCCAACGCGCTTCCGAGCTGTTCCTGGTGCCCCATCTGTTTCTTTACGAGGCCAGTGGGAGGGCTCGGGGGGGACGCGTGATTAGGAGGAACGGCCTCCAAAGCCCACGCACGCTAGCCGGGAGAACGCAGCCGCCTCCAAACTCGCTGTGAACCCTCACTCCTCAGACGGCCGTTTCTAGAGAACGCAGACTTCTGGATGTTCCTCAAGAAACTTCAATAAAGAGTAACACGCCGGAATAAAACTTTCTGTACGGCACATTCTCCAAACACCTATTACCCATTCCTATGAGTATATTTAAGAATGCAATTTTAAAAAACCTAATTCCTAAAGCTTGTTCAAAATGGTCCTTTCAGGAGAGAGTCTGCAGCTGCAGGCAGGATAATCCCATCCATATTATCCATGGGATAAAAGCCCCCTCTCACTTGGAGGTGGAGTAGACATCACCATCTCAGACTCCTCAAGATTGGGGGAAGAGCTATGGACTAGAGTGGACTTACTGGTATTCTGTTGTAGACATATTGTGATTCAAGCAATGGAAGAAATTACAACAGTGATGTGGAGCCAGTGGCCACTGGACACTCTTGGGGCAGGGAAGGGAAAAGTAGTCGTAATACAGGGGCTTTTTCGGGACTTGGGAATTATCCTGAGTGACACTGCAATGACAGATACAGGCCATTTTACATCAGCATATACCATGCAGAACTGTGTGGGAGAGAGTGTGGTCTATAATGTGAACTATGGTCCACGTTTAGTGGCAAAGCCCCAGGATGTGTATATCCATTGCAGGTGATGTGCCACACTAATGAAGGATGTTTATGTGGGAGGTTGTAGGAGGGGTGGGAGGTGGGGAACATGGGAATCTCTGTAATTTTTGTGTAACATTTATGTAATCTAAACATCTTTTAAAATATATATATTTTTAAAAATGGTCCTTTCAATGAGGCATCCTTTATAATGCATTACGTAAATTCTTGCTCTTTGAGTTTCATGTATCTTTAGGTGATTTTTAAAGCATGTCTTTTTCCTGTATGTTTTTATACATTTCTGGATCGGGTAGCACCTCCGATCCAAAAACACATCTTTTTCTTCCCTCAGAAGTCACCTTTCCTTTCCACAGCCCAAGTCCTGTTTCTCGCCACCCACCAAGGACCACGAGTCGGGAGGTGGGGGAAGAAGTCAGGGTGTGATTGCAGTCTCCCATGCACCCA
Source organism: Cabassous unicinctus (assembly GCA_029593785.1). Lineage (NCBI taxonomy): Eukaryota > Metazoa > Chordata > Mammalia > Cingulata > Chlamyphoridae > Cabassous > Cabassous unicinctus. The sequence goes on along the minus strand of JAQZBX010069017.1, from coordinate 1,273 downwards.
CCCCAATGTGGAGGCAGATGGTCCTGGGCTCGGTGATGGCCATCCCCCCAGACACCTTCCACGAGCCGCTGTGTTGCTCTGGGCAGGGGCTGGTCCTGCACGTTGAATCTGATGAATCTGGAATCCCACCAAGGGCCATGGTGGGCAGCACACACAGCACCGAGGGAACCCACTTTTATCTCCCAAGAAGGTGAGGCCAAGGAGGGACCCTGACCACACCAGATCAGAGAAGAAATCAAACATCCGCTGTGGGGGGTCAGACGAGGGGAGGCAGCCAGCCCCCCGACCTGGAAAGCCATCCTACAACCAGCTTCACCCGCTGAAAGCAGCTAAGAGCCCTGGAAAGCGAGGCTTTGAAACACCACGTTTAGGATGTTCTAATTGGGAAAAATAAAGTGTTAGCATTTTTTAAAGGGCTGGAAACCAGACAAAAAGTAGGGAGAAGAGGGAGGGATCTGCCCCAGTTTCAAGCAAAGTGGTTTTGAGTGTCGAATGTTCTCACACAGGGTAGCCCCAACTTATAAATACTCTTCTGCTAAAGCTATCAGAAAGGCAAACTGGGGTAGGAGGGAGCCAAGGCCACCCGAAGCTACCAGGTGGGTGCTTGGCATTCTCACCACTACCCACTCTGAAGAGCACCCAGAGCCTCCGGGGATATTAAGTCCTTGCTTGAAAAGGGGTGAAAAGGCAGCAGTTCCAGGGCTGAGATAATTCCGCATGTTGCTTTGCATGAGGACAGAAAAGAAGGGACGAGCCCTGGTGGTCCCATGGCAACACAAGCAGGCTGCTCATCCCAGCAGTATCCTCGAAGTAGAGGCTCTGCCACTGAAGGAACTTGTAAGCAGCCAGTTCTTTTTTCCCTTTTTTAATAAATTTTTTTTTAAGAATCACATTGTAAATTGTTTTATTGTTTGGAAAATACATGGTTTTGAACCAAACTGTCTGGAGGCCCGCCCTGCCGAAGGCCACGCTCTCCCGGTTCTCGGGGACACTGGACACCAGGAGGACCCGCTGGGTCACTGCGGGGTCTGGAGGGGGCTCTGAAGGGAGGCAGTCGCTGCCCACAGCCTCTTGGCTCGCTCCGCCTGCATTCTGTCAGTCTTAGCTGTAATCACTTCAGTTCCTCAAACTTTTCACTGTCAGAATGTCGGCTTCAAATACCATTTCGCTAAGCTGCAACTAATTGTGAGGTCAGTCTCTAAAAGGGCTCATTACTTTTCTGGCCGCACACGTGGGAGTCATGGCCAGATTCAGGTTGGTTGGGAGAGGAGGG
>JAQZBX010069015.1:0-15643 GCA_029593785.1 Cabassous unicinctus | reverse complement strand
AACATGTCTGAAGTCAACAGACCTTCCACCCAGTTTAAGAGATTATTTACTTGGGGAACAAAACAAGAGGAATTCCAGATGATGATTTACTTTCCCCTCCTGCAGTCAGCATATCAATGTGCTAATGAAGAGATTAGTCAATCTTCCAGCCAATGGAACTGATTAAAGGAAAAGAAAGCAAGCTCATTCTAGACAATTCTGCCACCAGTTATCTTATCTTATATCCTGTCACCAATTACTTACTCATTCACTTGTTCTTGTAGTTACCAATGACATAAATTTGGGCTCTCTGAGAATTGCTAGTTATTTTAGATAACTTTCTAGGTTATCTAGAAAGAGAATGTGGAGAACATTTCCTCTGTGCTATGTTTAAATTCTTAAACTTTGTTCCAGTTTAAAAAATAAGATTTGAAAAGCTTGCTGATTTAGAAATTTTACAAAGAGTCATCATTTAAGAACACTAATATAAAGATGAGCTCACTAAAACAAAAAATTTAAAAATCCTGATCTAGTTGAATAAGCTAATGAATAAGCAACAGCAGCTCCTTGATTCCATTAAACCTCTAATTCTTTCTCTGGGTGAAATGCTCATTATAGACCCAGAGAACATTTTTGAGTAAGACCATGAAGTGGGAGGATGACTCAGCCAAGATGCATTTACTCCACACCCCAGAAGCACCTTGGGAGTCCTACAAAGGAGCAGAAAAACAAGCTTCTTGTTTAGGTGACCTATTCTCACTGTTCTAGAGGGAAGCTAGCAAGGACAAATAATTACCAGGCTGTGAGCATTTTTCATGCAAAACACAAGAACAGTGTTTAGTTTCCCAGCTCCTAAAACAAATACAAGGTGTGGGCTTAACTAGGCTCATGCTTTCAGGGACTAGAAGACTTGCCTCCTCTCCAGGTCAGCGGTATCTTCTCGCTGGCCAGCAATCTTTGGGGTTCCTTGGCTTTTCCATCACATGGCAAAGCACATAGTGGTGTTTTTTCCTTTCTTTTCTGGGTTCTGTTGACTTCCAGCTTCTGGCTGCTCCCTGTGGCTTCTCTCTCCGTGTCCAATTTCCTTGGCTTATAAGGACTTCAGCCATATTGGATTAAGGCCTCATTCAATTTGGCCACAGCTTTACTAATAACATCTTCAAAGGTCCAATTTTCAAATGGGTTCACACCCACAGGACCAGGGTTTGGAACCTGAACATGCCTTTGTGGGAGACTTGATTTAATCCCCAACAAACGGTATGGTTGGGTCAGTAATATAATACAAATTGGGGATAAGCAGTCCTCAATAAGAGATTAAAGTCTTTAGAAGGAAAAGTAAAAAGTTTTCTTCCTCTGTTTATAAAAGTAAATACTTCCTTTCTTTTTTTAATCAGAAAAGTCTAAAATGGAAAATAAAGCTTGCCAGTAATATGCTACCTAAGTTCTGTGGACACTATGTCCTTCCAGACTGTTTTCTATAGACACACTTATTTTGACTTGCTTTTTAACAAAGGTCTCAATGTATAGGCATTGCCTTATCTGTTTCCTTTATTTCCCAATATACTGTGAACCAGTGAGTGCTATTCTAAATTGTGTCTATAAATTGTTAGAAAGTAAACAACTTCTGACTGAGACATAGGAAATATAGAAATATAAGCACATATTTCTATAGGAAAAACATTTAAATAATAGAAATACTTTTCTGAGATCTTCCACCAATGCTTAATTAATTAATCCATAATTCCTTGAAGAAGCCTAGAATCAAAATTCTAAAACTGAAAGGATCTTAATGGCGATTGAGTAAAAATTTTTCCCTGTCTAAATGAGGAAACTGAAAACTATCAACAATTTAACATTTCATTCCTGAGATGCCAGGAATGCATTCCCCCCACTACATATAGGTTTTACATCCACAAGCTATGCCTTCAAGGGACTGGACAGAGAAGGGAGCCCTAATCTCCCTCCCCTAATTCAGGCCCCCAATGGTGGTATCCAGACCAGGCTGGCCCTACTCCCTCCACTGGGACTGCTCTGGCCAAAGTCAACAAAAACCTTCATGCTGTCAGATTCGGTGGGCACAATTCTGTTCCTTCCTAATTGCTCTGTCTCTCAGCAACAATCTTCGACTTTACCTTTCTTTCCTTATGGAAACCCTACCCCCAACCCCACCCAGTTCCCAGAGTCTCACACCCTCCCGTTTCCTCCTCCCTCCCTGGCCATCCTTGGTTCTCCTTAGCTATTGGTTTCTCCTGGTTCCTCCTCTGCTCCACTCTCTCCTGAGCATCTTGCTGAGCCCATTTGAGCAGCACTCTTGATTTTACCAGCAACCAGTTTCTCCCAAATATTCCTCATGACAATAATTGACACCATCATTCTCTCAGTTGCTTGCATCAGAAACCCAGATTCATTTATATGTTCCTCTTTCCCTCCCCACGCCTCACTACCACCACCATCACAATAGCCAATTTGTGAGCACATACCAGGTTCTATGCTCAGAGCTATTACTAATTGCATTATCTTATTCTGTTCAATAAACCTATGAGGATGGTGTCAGAGTAGGCAGGCAGAGCTCAACTCTCTCACAAAAACAACAGAGAAAGGGCCAAAAGCTGTCCGAGGGACCTGCTTTGTTGGTCAGCAGACCAGGACAGTGCTGCACACTCCCAGGAGGGCAAAGGACAGAGAGATGAAGAACCTGAAACAACAAACATGAGTTATAAATCCCTGGATCAGTCAAGAAGGGTCCCCATGCCCCGCCTTCAAGACATTAAATCTGGATAAAACTCCTGGCTCACTGCAGCCAATGGAGAGGGGAACAGATGTATTCCTCCCTGTCAGCTATAACAAGGGAAGAGGGAGGGTGTACTGGAGGGCTTCTCTTCAGTGAATTTGGCCAGAAGAGCCCTCTTTGAATCTTGGCTCTGACGGGAGCAGAAACACGGGAGAGTGGAGGTTGAAAGAAACACCTCCATGGAAAGGTTCAATGATGAGTGCCATCTGCTGGCCGGCCAGTAATTGCAAGGAGAAAAACTGTTTTTAGGTCTCTTTTTAGCCCCATCCCTGGGAGAAAATCTGCTCCCCATTAGTAAGTCCTTGGCCTGATTTTGATAATTTAAACTGGGCAATTTGAAAGACTTAGGATAAGTTGAACCAAAAAATCAAAGAAGATTTGTGAAAAAAAAAAATAGCAAGAAAGAGAAATTGACCATCAGAATAAATTCATCAACATATTCAGATGCCTAGACATCAGAAAAAAATTACTAGTCATAGTAAAAAACAGGAAAAGAGGACCCAGACAAAGGAACAAACCAAATATCCAGACAAGACATGGGAGTTAAGACAACTAATCAATGATAATCACACAAATCTCCTAAATCAATTCAAAGAATTGAAGGAAAATATGACTAAAGATATAAAAGATATTAAGAAGACACTGGATGAGCATAAAGAACAATCTGAAAGCCTGCAAAGATAAGTAAGAGAGATTATGGGAATGAAAGACACAATAGATGAGACAGAAAATAAACTATAGGTACATAACAGCAGATTTGAATTGATGGAAAATGGAATTAGTGCTGTTGAGGACAGAATATCTGAACTGGAAAAGACAGGAGAACAGAGAGAAAAGAATGCAAGAAATGGAACAGGGTCTCAGGGAACTGAATGATAATGCAAAATGCACAAAGATATACTTTATCGGTGTCCCAGGAGGAGGAGAGATTGGAAAAGGAGCAGAAAGACTATTTGATGAAATAATGACTGAAAACTTCCCAACCCTATGAAATATCCAAGAAGGACAATGCACTCCAAACAGAATAAATTCAAAATGGACCAACTCTGAGACACGTACTATTCATAATGACAAATATCAGCAATAAAGAGAGAATTCTGAAAGCAGCAAGAGAAAAACAAAGCATCACATACAAGGGAACCTCAATAAGATTAGGTGCTGGCCTCTCATGAGAAACCATGGAGGCAAGAAGAAAGTGGTATGATATATTTAAGGTACTGAAAGAGAAAAATTGCCAGCCAAGAATTCTGTATCTGGCAAAACTGTCCTTCAAAAATGAGGGTGAGTTTAAAGTCTTCACAGAAAAACAAAAACTGAGAGAGTATGTTACCAAAAGACTAGAATTACAAGAGATACTAAAAGGAGTGCTGCTGCCTGAAAGGAAAAAACAAGAGTGAGTGACTTGGAGAAGAGCGTATAAATGAAGATTATTAGGAAGGGTAAATTAAAGGTTAAAAAGACAGACAATGGTAAGATATGACAACAAAAAGTCAAAGGATAAAATGGATGAAGTAAGTAAGGCCTTTACACTAATAACACTAAGCATTAATAGCTTGAACTCCCCAATCAAAAGACATAGACTGACAGAATGGATAAAAAAAATATGAGCCCCCAATATGCTCCCTACAAGAGACTCACCTCAGACATAAGGACACAACCAGGTTGAAAGTGAAAGGTTGGAAAAAGATATTCCATGCAGACAGTAACCAAAAAAGAGCTGGAGTAGTGATACTAATATCAGACAAAACAGATTTTAAATGCAAAACTGTTATAAGTGCTGAAGAATGTCATTACATATTAATAAAAGGAGTAATTCACCAAGAAGAAATAACTATAATAAATATTTATTCACCTAACCTGGGTGCCCCAAGATACAAGAGGCACACACTGTCAAAACTGAAGAGTGAAATAGATATCTCTACAATAATAGTTGGAGACTTCAATACACCACTCTCAGTATTGACCAGAACATCTGGACAGAGAATAAATAAATAAATAGCTTGATAATATGATAAATGAATTAGATATAACAGACTTAGACTATTATACCCCCAAACAGCTGGATATATACATTCTTTTCAAGGGCTCATGGATCCTTCTCCAGGATAGACTATATGTTGGGGCACAAAAGAGGTCTCAATAAATTTTAAAAGTTTGAAATTATACAAAACAATTTCTCTGATCATAACAGAAATAAGCTGGAAATCAATAATGGACAGAAAAAGGGGGAAATCATAAATATACGGAGATTAAACAACAACACAGTGTTAAATATTCAGTGGATCAAAGAACAAATTTCAAGACAATTCAGTAAATATCTTGAGACAAGTGAAAATGAGAACACAACATATGAAAACCTATGGGACACCACAAAGGCAGTGCTGAGAGGGAAATTTATTGCCCTCAAGGCTAGCATTAAAAAATAAAGAACTAAAATTGAAAACCTAACTGCACACCTGGATGAACTAGAAAAAGAACAGCAAACTAATCCCAAACCAAGCTGAAGAAAAGAAATAGTAAATATAAGAAATATATGAAATCAAGAACAAAAAAACAATAGAGAGAATCAATAAAACCAAAAGTTGGTTCTTTGAGAAGACTAATAAAATCGACAAACCCTTAGCTAGACTGACAAAGGAAAAAAGAGAGAAGATGAAAATAAATAATATCAGAAATGGGAGGAGGGACATTACCACTGACCCTGCAGAAAAAAGAGGCCGTAAGAGGATAACTAGACAATATAGATGAGATGGACAAATTCCTAGAAACACACGAACAACTTACACTCAACCTAGAAGAAATAGGAGACCTCAAGAAACAAATTACAAGTAAAGAGATTGAAACAGTCATCAAAAACCTCCCAAAGATGAAAAGCCCAGGACCAGATGGCTTCACAGGTAAATTCTACCAATCATTCAAAGACAATCTAATACCAATCTTGCTCAAGTTCTTCCAAAAAAATTGAACAGGAAAGAACACTATGAAACTCATTCTATGAAGCCAACATAACCCTAAAACCAAAACCAGATAAAGATACATGAAAAAAGAAAATTACAGACCAATATCTCTAATGAATATATTTGCAAAAATCCTCAACAAAGTACTTGCAAACCAAATCCAAAAGCACATTAAAGGAATTATACACCATGATCAAGTGGGTTTTATCCCAATTATACAAGAGTAGTTCAATGCAAGAAAATCAATTAGTGTAATAAAACACATTGATAAATTGAAGAAAAAAACCACATGATCCTCTCGATTGATGCAGAAAAGGTGTTTGACAAAATGCAGCATCTTTTCTTAATAAAAAACACTCCAAAAGATAGAAGTAGAATGAAACTCTCTCAACTTGGTAAAGTATATATATGAAAAACCTATAGTTAGCATTGTTCTGAATGGTGAAAGACTGAAAGCTTTCCCTCTGAGATTAGGAATAAGACAAGGATGCCCACTGTCACCAATGTTGTTCAACATTGTACTGGAGTCATAGCTAAAGCAATTAGGCTAGATAAAATAATAAAAGGCACCCAAATAAGAGAGAAAGAAGTAAAACTTTCACTATTCACTGATGATATGATTCAAGTTGAATATAGAAAATCCTGAAAAATCCACAACAAAGCTACTAGAATAGACGAGTTCAGCAAAGTGGCAGGATACAAGATTAATATGCAAAAATCAATAGCGTTTCTATATACTAATGATGAGCAATCTGAGGAAGGAAATCAGAAAAAAAAAATCCATTTATAATAGCGACTAAAAGAATCAAATATTTAGGATTAAATTTAAAAAGGACATAGAAGACCTGAATTCAGAAAACTACAAAGCATTGTTAAAAGGAACTGAAGAAGACTTAAATAACTGGAAAGACATTCTGTGTTCACAGATTGGAAGACTAAATAAGATGTCAATTCTACCTAAACTGATTTAGAGATTCAATGCAATCCCAATAAAAATCCCAACAGCTTTTTTTTTTTTTTACAGAAATGGAAAAGCCAATTATCAAATTTATTTTGAAAGGTAAGGGACCCTGAATAGCCAAAAATGTCTTAAAAAAGAATGAAGTTGGAGGACTCTCACTTCCTGACTTTAAAGCATATTACTTAGCTACAGTGGTAAAATAGCATGGTACTAGAATAAAGACAGACACATTAACCAATGGAACCGAATTGAGAACTCAGAAATAGAGCCTCACATCTACAGTTAGTGATTTCTGACAAGGCCATCAAGCCCTCCCAGCTGGGCCAAAGCAATCTATTCACCAGATGGTGCTGGGAGAACTGGATATCCATATCCAAAAGAAAGAAAGAGGACCCCTATGTCACACCTTATACAGGAATTAACGCAAAACGGATCAAGGACCTAAATATAAAAGCGACAACCATAAAACTCCTAGAAGAAAATGTAGGAAAACCTCTTCAAGATCTTGTGGTAGGTGGTAGTTTCTTAAACCTTACACACAAAGCATGAGCAAAAAAATAAAAAATAGATAAAATGGGACCTCCTCAAAATTAAACACTTTTGTACCTCAAAGGACTTTGTTGAAATGGTGAAAAGGCAGCTGACTAAATGGGAGAAAATATTTGGAAATCACATGGCCAATAAGAGTTTAATATCCATGATATATAAAGAGATAGTACAACTCAACAATAAAAAGACAAACTACTTGATTAAAAAATGGGCAAAAGACTTGAATAAACATTTGACCAAAGAAGAAATACAAATGGCAAACAAAAACAAAAACAAAAAAAAAACACATGAAAAAATGTTCAACATTACTTGCGATTAGGGAAATGCAATTCAAAACTAGAATGAGATATAATTTCACACCTATTAGAATGGCTGCTATTAAAAAGTCAGAAAAGTACAAATGTTGGAGATGATGTGGAGAGATAGGAACGCTTATTCACTGTTGGTGGGAATGTTGAATGGTACAGCCACTGTGGAAGACTGTTTGGCACTTCCTATATACCCAGAAGAACTGAGAGCAGTGACATAAAGAGTCATCTGTACACCGATGTTCATAGTGGCATTATTCATGATTGCCAAAAGTTGGAAACAACCCTGGTGTCCATTAACCAATGAATGGATAAACAAATTGTGGTGTATACACATGATGGAATATTATGTAGTGGTAGGAAGAAACGAAGTTATGAAGCATGACAATATGGATGAACTTGGACGATATTATGCTGAGTGAAGAAAGCCAGACACAATAGGACAAATATCAAATGGTTGAGCTATTATGAACTAAATATATTATGTAAACTCATGGAGTTAATAATTAGAATATAGGTCATCAGAAAATAGAATGTGGGTAGAGAATGGAAAGCTGAGGGTTAGTCAGTGCAGAATTGGTAAAAGTTTGCTTTTAAATCTTTGGAAATTAATAGAAATGTTGAAAGCACATCATAGTGTTTTTAACTAGCAGAACTATTATATGGGTATGACAGTGATTGAAAAGGAAAGTCTAAGGACATGTATATTATTTGAAGGAAAGCAATATAACATGGGACTGTATAACATAGTGAAAACTAATGTGCAATATAAATATGGATAATATTGCATATATAAGACTGTTTTTACAAAATATAAATACAAATAAACTAGAGATATGGAAACAGAATAGCACCTATGTATGGCAAAGGAAGCATAGGGAGATTGAGAGGTGATGGTTTTGGGTTTTTATGTCTGTTTTTTGTTTATTATTATTATTATTATTGGAATAATGAAAATGCTTTAATGATCAAAGTGATGAATGCCCAACTATGTGATTATACCAAATACCATTGATTGTACACTTTGGATGGATTATGCTTTATTAATATGTATCAATAAAATTGATTTGTTAAAAAAAACCTATGAGGTAGATACTATCACTATATCACATTTTTCAGATTAAGAAACCAAGTAAGAAAGGATAAATAACTTACCTTAGGTCATACAGCTAATACATGGAGGAATCAGGATTTTCAACTATGGACCAATTTCAGATCTAATGCTATTGACCACTAGACTGCCTTTCCTATCTCTTTGCAGAAGTAGTAGTACAAACTTGTTGGTTCTACATTAAAAATGTATTTCAAATCCATCTACCCTTTCCACTCCAGAGGAACCACTCTAATCCAAGCCAGCATCAACTCTTGCCTGGATATGAAATAACTTCCTAACTGGCCTCCCTTGCTGTCCTTTAATCCATTTTCTGTACTGTAGACAAAATGATCTTTTAAACATGTAAATCAGGTCAGTTCCCCTCCTGCTCCCATCCCTACACTTAAAAATTTCACTGGGAATTCAATGCACTTAGAATAAAATCAGAAATCCTTCATGGCCATGGCCCAGCCACTTTCCTTCCCTGCCTTCTTTTCCTACTTCATTGTTTTATTCTTTTTCTTGCTTATTAAGCTCTAGCAACGCCAGTTCCTAGAACACCCCAATCTCTTTCCTGCCTCAGGACCTTTGCACTTGCTGTTTCCCCATAAAGACCATTTTTCCCTGGCACCTGGCCCCTTCCCAGTCCTCAAGTTTTAGGAGAAATCCATCTCCTCAGGTCCTTTCAAATTTCTCTCCTATCACTCTATTTTCTTGTAAGGATTCATCACAAGCAGTAGTTACTTTGTTTACTTGTTTATTATCTGTATCCCTCATGGAAACATAAGGTCCTTGAAGGTCCACCCCTAGCACCAAGCATGGACCTGGAATAAGGAAGTTGCTCGGTAGGACACAGAAGTCAGAAGGCTAAAGTCCTAGTCCTGGCTCCACCATCAAAACCTCCTAAGGTGACCTACGCAAGTCATTTAGTCTTGAGTAAGTCTTTATTTCTATTTGTTAAGTAGGATAAAGGTTTTTCTATCCCTCAGAGCTATTGTGAAGGTCATATAACATACATGTGAAAGAGCCATGAAAAACAGAGCCATGAAAAACAAATGTTAGGTACGAGGACCTCTACAAGAAGAATGATTTCTTGGGAAAACTGAAAAAGAGTCAATATGTTGTTGGTTAGTTTTATTTTCCTAAAACAGTATGTTCATTATTCCCTTCATTTTGACATTCTAATTATTGTTTGATTTCGGCTGTCTGACAATATTCTTTGCTGTTAACATCTGGGGTGTAAATTATTCCTGAAGTTTCAGAATTATGTAGACATACAGGTGTCTTGTATTTTGAAAGGCAGGAAAATTATTCCTCTAGTTTAATCTTTAGCTTTTTTTCCCCCCAATATGCTAAATAGTTTTAGAAAGATTAACAGCCAAAAGATTCCTTTAAAAGATGTCTAAGGAGAGCACATTCAACTAGTTCTGTGCAGAGTTCTGATCAGCTAAACAGCTTCTGTTACTCTATGTATTGCAGAAACCATAAACTTTTCCCCAAAGTTCAATATTTTTAAGTGCAATCCTCCAGATTGCAAAACTATTCACTACTTGCTCTAAAATCCCTGTTCAGGAAAGCCATCCCTAAGCACCACGTAACGAAGTGGAGTGAAGATGCTCTAACCATTTGATTACACAAAACACACCCAGGTCAGGGTCTCTGCCAACACTCAGTTGCTCAAATCAGGCCTCAAGTTAAAACTGTCTCAGCTCAGGGAAAAAGGATGCCCCCTTATCCAAAGGGGTTCTGTTTGAATCCCATGCAGAAGGTATCATAATTGATAGTTCTCTCTACAGGCAATTCGTTTTAATTTACAAATGCAAAGACCAAGGTCACTGCCTTCTTTAAATAACGGTCTGCTTTATCAGCAAGATTTTGAGAATAAAGGTCTAAATGAAAATGCTGGCATGAAAATTAGTCTATCATCCACCTCTTCAAATTATATCTCTACAACTAGATCCTTTCAGGTTTGGGGAAGAATATGGAATGGTACAATGTCATGCAGGAAATTTGTAACCTACATCAAAATATATTTACCAGACGGTAGTCTGTCAAGGTCATTAGAAATCCAGGCTATAGCAATATAGTGCAAAAAGTGCAGAATTCAGCCAGCTTTTTATAGGTATACTCATTTGGAGATTCCAGACTTGGTTCTGGGCTTTATTTCATTTGGTCCACAGGGTAAACATCAAGGGTAAACATCAAAGCTAAAGGCTAAGAAGTCTTTAGGAGTAAGTCTCAAGGGCGATAAATGATCTATTGAATAAAAAGTTTTTTGTTTGTGATAGTTTGTGATCCTTACCATGGAGCAAAACATTAAGAGGTTTTTTTTAATTTGAAAAAAGGGGTGGATTTCAGGAATAGCCATGCCTTCAAATTTTAGCCAGGATGAGAACAGCTTAAATGAACTGTTTCCCTCTTTTTAGATATAAAAGACCTTAAAAAAGGGATTGAATAAAATATCAGATCTTTGTCTCTAAAGCTTCATCAAACAACAAGATTAAATTCTGTCTTGGAAAAAAAAAAAAAAAAATTCTGTCTTGGGTTCCCCTTCTCTCTTCTGCTTTCCTCACTTATATGGTCACAATATAGAAAGAAAATATATACTTTATGTTTCGTGTTCTCAACAAAAAATATGGATGAGAATATTTTGGCTTCATTTTCTGTAAAAAGGAAAAACTGAATTGAAAAACACTTATGTCTATTTTTAAAATGTGTGTTCAGTGCTCTAGAAAGAAAACTTTCTCTACCCAAGTTCTAAATGGTATGATTCCCTCCTCCCTGCCCCCAAACACTTCTGGCAGCATTTCTTTTGATATTATTATGGCTAAGTCCACATTTTGTATTGGACAAAATTAATCTCTCAAAGGGTATGTAGCAGCTGAAGAGGGATGGGTCTCACAAGGTAACTCAGGTTTCTACATGTGCATTTAAAGCAGAATCTCTAATGCACATAACTACACTGTAAAGGCAGCATAAAGAAAAGTAAATATGAATCAACTATATGAACTTCAGAAATGTGTAAAGGCCAGGCCACAGTCTCCATGAATGGATTAGACACACTGAGTTTTAAATAATCAGAGGAGCACGTTTGTTTCTCTTCTGTGTTCTGCCAATATGGTGGAGAGCTGAGCTGGAAAGTTCAATATGCATCTGTACTTGCACTAAAAGATTCAAGACTGGCAACTCCAGCACAACTTCGCTATTTTGCTAATGATCTGTGTTTCTTGGTTTAAATTGCACATATTGCCCTGAGAGCTTATTTGCATATAAATACACAATAAAACTAAGACACAGGAATTCAAAATTAAGTTAATCTGCAGTTCAGTGCTCAGGAATATTCTGCCAAAATAGGAATTTCAAAAGGAGAGATTTTATATAGAACATCTCTTACCAAAAGTCAAATCTAGAAATGACTCCAGGAATCTCGCCAGCTGGCATCTCCTGCAAGGATGCATTCTAGCAATGGTTTTCTTTAAGCGCACTGGTCTCAACATGTAGGTTTTAGGTTAAGAAAAAAGCAAAAAAAAGATTGTTTAATTAACTTATTAAATGTCTGAGCAGACTGATACATCAACTGCATAAAAAGCAGAAGCAAAACACTGGCTCTTCAGATTTTCAAATGGGTTATAATGTTACAATCATTAAACCAGTGTGGTACTGGTTACCACAACAGAGAGTGCAACGGGAGTTCAGAAACAGGCCCAACAGCTAAGAATTTCATATATGACGCTGGCAAAGATGACCTGTTGCTTTCCATAATCCATCATGCCTTCCTTTTTTACTGAGAGAACCCCTATACTGTTGTTGGTAGAAATGTGCCTCTCCAAAAGACTTTTTTCCCAACCTGAATTGCAGAGGTGCAGTCGATGTGGGATACTTAGGTGGGAGGCATGCCATTTCTTTTTTCTCTTTTTTCTCTTTTTCCACTTTCCTGTCTGGAAGTCCAACATAATGGCTAGAGTTGTAGCAGCCATCTTGAGACCACAAGGAAGCAAGAAAATATGAGAGATCTCAGCCCCAACACGCTCCAGCCACTGAATCAGCAGTAGTAAACACACACTCTGAATTCTTGTTATATGAGAAAATAAGCCCTTATAGGTTTAAGCTCCTTGCACTTTGAGAGAGAACTACAGGAAAAGCGTAAAGCTTAACACACACACACACACACACACACACACACACAACCCAAGACCAAAATTAAGCTTAAACTTAAATCAGGTTAAAGTGTCTACTTGTACAACAGTATAATCCTGCATATAGCTAAGTACAAAATTATATATCTTTTCATCCATCTGTATTTAGAGGCAGATGGAGGCTTTAGGTAAACATCAGAAGGAAAGAGAGCTGAAGATTTACCAAATTAACTCCAACGTTGGCAAGAACTGTATGTGCTGTCTGTTCACCATGCCTCAGTTAAGCACTATTCAGCTACAGCAAACCTCCTCTGTGTATGGTTTCTTTCCAGAGGCAGGGGGTAGGCCACGTATCTCTGAAAGTCACTTCGAAGGTGTGCTGTCTTTTTGAGGGCTTGTTAAATAATGGGAGTATGGAGCAAGCTTTTCAAGAAAAAGATATCAGTACCACATATGGTAAAACTTGTAGTTTTGAGCTACTTCCTGACTGTACCCCTCTTCTCTCACCTTCCTGCCTGACCTCTTTCCTATCCTCTCTGCCACACACTTGACCTCCTTCATCTTACCCTCCTGCTTTACATTTGTATACATCATAACATGTTTGGGATTTGAAGCCAAATGGTTCTGAATTTAAGTCCTGACTCTGCCACTAACAAGCTGTCATTAATCTAGTTAGCCTTCTACTGCCTCATCTGTGAAAGAGAGACAACAGCAAGGGACTTGCACAGTTACTGTGGTAACCGTGTGGTGATTAAATGATAGGATGCACTGAATACATTCTGGCAGGAAAAAGACTAGTAAAGGCATTTAAACAAGCAAAAAAGGAGAGAGGACCGAGTGTCATTGACCACGAGCTCTTCTGCGAACAAGGACTGGGCTTTATACCCATTCCTGGGCCCAGAGGCCATCTTAAAGAGGCAGCAGTCAAGGTACTCCACCTGGCACGATGGTCAGAAGCTACATCCAAGGCTTCCACAGTTCTCAAGGTCAAGAGGGAATCTTTGAAAGTCTAGTGTCTTGCTGTCTTCTCTCTATGACTTATAATTTCCAAATATTACCTGGCTCACTTCTTTGTTATAAAAATAACATTTCTTTCATTGTTCCATATTTATTAATTAGTCAATGATCATGAAAATATTATTATATATCTTATTTCTAGTCCCCTTCTGTTAATTGGCATTCAATCCCACCCATCTGGCAAACATTTACCATGTGCCTACAATGTGCCAGGCAGATAATGTGTTAGATTCTGGGAGATACAATTATAAAGTGTACTTACTGCCTGCATGAGTACAGAGGGAAATAAATAGTGGGGTACTTGATAATATTGCCAAGGAACCCAGGTATTTTGTTTCTACTAATAATTTTTCATGCTCCAGTCTGTGCAACTTAAGCTTTGTCTATCTCATGTGTCATTCCATTTCTCTCTCCTGACCTCTCTGATAACATGTTTCTCTGTATCTGTCTGCCTGAGAGTAGGCAGGATGGGTGCTGGAAGGGCTAATGGAAGGCAGAAACTGGTAAGAGATGATGGCTGGGTAGAGAGCCCTCCCTTCTTCACCTAGGTGAATGCAGGGTGTGGAGAAAGGATTACAACAGTGCAAATATTCCAAATATGCTACAATAATGCAGAGGAGCAGAAGGAAGAAGAGAAAAGGTACACTGGCAAGCTCAGAACTATGTTCGGCACTATGCTTTCCAGTCCTGGGCAGAACTGCCCACTTTCTGGTGCAGCGTAAACCAGCTGCTCTGTCATGAGCTGCCCGCATCTTTTAGTTGCCCAGGAGAAACTCCATGATTTGAACGACCCTTTGGAAGCAAGCCTAACCTATCAAAGAAGCAGACAAGCTGACTGTACAAGTCTGAGCACAGACAAGAAGCCCTTCTTCAAAGGGACAACTGGTTCGTCTTCCCTTAACTAGATTAGAAAAGCACCTAGAAAACTGACGGGATAGGGGAGAATGAAAAGCAATAGGAGACCTACAAGTATGGAGTATTCATGGGAGATTAGACATTTCAGAGAACTCCATCATCACCAGGCACCTTTTTCATGATCTAGCAACAATGGCTAATGTATTATTGCTATAAAGGTTTTCTCCCCCCTTTATTAGAGAAGTTGTGGGTTTACAGAACAATGGTGCATAAAATACAGGATTCCCACATACCACCCCACCACCAGCACCTTGCATTGGTGTGGAACATCTGTTACAATTGATGATAGCACCATTTTATAACTGTACTATTAAAGTCCATAGTTTAATGTACAGATCACAATTTGTATAGTATAGTTCACTGGATATTTAAAATTTTTTTAAAATTCTGTTACCATATATAAAATCTAACATTTCCCCTTTCAATCATATTCAGATATACATTTCAGTGCTGTTAATTATGTTCACAATGTTGTGCTATCATTACCACCAACTATTGTCAAAACATTTCCATCATTCCAAATAGGACTCCTGAACACTTTAAGCCTTAACTTCCCATTCGCTCTGCCCACCCCATCCTCTGGCAACCTATATTCTAGGTTCTGACTATGAATTTGCTTATTCTGATTGTTCCAAATCAGTGAAATCATACAATATTTGTCGTTTTGTGTCTGGCTTATTTCACTCAGCATGATGTCTTCAAGGTTCATCCATGATGTCGCATGTATCAGGACTTCATTCTTTTTAATGGCTGAATAATATTCCGTTGTATGTATATACTAACATTTACGTATCCATTCACCAACTGATGGACACTTTGGTTGCTTCCATCTTTTGACAATTGTGAATAATGCTGCTATGAACATCAGTGTGCAAATATTGGTTCGAGTCCCTGCTTTCAATTCTTATATACCTATTAGTGGGATTGCGGGGTCATA
>JAQZBX010069014.1:0-15648 GCA_029593785.1 Cabassous unicinctus | reverse complement strand
ATAAAATCCTCAAAAAATACTTGCTAAACATATTCAGGAGCATATCAAATGAATTTTACATCAAGATCAAGTGGGATGCATACCTGGTGTGCAAGGATGGTTCAACATAAGAATATCAATTAATGTAATACATCAAAAGATCAAAAGAAAAAAAATCACATAATCTTTTCTATTGATGCAAAAAAGCATTTGGCAATATATAGCAGCCTCTCCTGATGAAAACACTTCAAAAGACAGGAATAGAAGGAATCTTCTTCAACGTGATAAGTGGTATATATGCAAAACCCACAGCTAACATCATATTCAATGGTAAAATGCTAAAAGCTTTCCTTCTAAGTTCTGGAACAAGAAAAAGGATGCACACTGTCACTGCTCTTATTTAACATTGTGATAGAAGTACTTACTCAAGCACTTAGGCAAGAAAAAAGATGTTAAAGGAACTAAATTGGAAAGGAAGAAGTAAAAATTTTACTATTTGCAATGTCATGATCCTATACCTAGAAAACCTTGAGAAATCTACAACAAACTTCTAGTACTAATAAAGGAGTTCAGTAAAGTGGCAGGATATAAGATTAATTTTAAAAATTAGGACCATTTCTGTACAACAATAATTAGCAAAATGAGGGGAAATAAAAAAATTCAATGTACAATAGCAAACAAAAGAATCAACTACTTAGGAATAAACTTAACTGAAGCTGTAAAATACTTGTATGCAGACATACCATTGTTAGAGGTAATCAAAGGAGACCTAAATAAATTGAAGAATATTCCCAGTTCATGGATAGGAAGACAAAACATCATTAAGCTGTCTATCCTACCACTAATTTAGAGATTTAACAAAATCCTCCTAAAAATCCTAAACAGGATTTTTTATTGAATTGGAAAAGCTAAATATGGAATATATTTGGAAGGGCAAGGGACCCTGAATAGCCAAAGACATATTGAAAATCACACTACTGACTTTAAAACATACTACAAATATACTTTGGTCAAAGATCCATTGGTCAAAGTTGCATTTGGTCAAAGATGCATTTGGTCAAAGATATACATAAGGACCAATGGTGGAGAACTGAGAGTTCTGTTAATGATCCTTACATATGTGTTCAACTGATATTTCACAAGGCCACTAAGCCCAGTCAACTGGGAGAGAATGGCCTCTTCAAGAAACGGTGCTTGGAGAACTGGTAATCCATATACAAAAGAATGAGAGAGGATCACAATCACATGCCGTATACAAAAATTAACTCAAGATAGATCAAAGATCTAAATATAAGAACAAAGACTATAATGCTCTTGGATGATAATGGAGTGAAGCATTTATGAGATCCTGTAGTAAGATATGGTTTCTTAAAATTTATACAAATTGCTTGAACAATGAAAGAAAAAAATACATAGGACCTCCTCAAAATTAAAAACTTTTTGTTTCAAAGGAGTTTGTAAAGAAAGTGAAAATTTAGCCTACTAAGTAAGAGAAAATATTTGGGAACCATCTATCTAATAGTAGCCTAATATCCAGCATATATAAAGAAATGCTTTTTTTTTTTTAAATAGCTGCCATTCTAATGTGTTTAAGATGATATCTCATTATAGTTTTGATTTGCATTTCCCTGATAGCAAGTGATGTTGAGCATCTTTTCATGTGCTTTTCAGCCATTTGTATTTCTTCCTTGGAGATGTGCCTTTTCAGGTCACTTGCCCATTTTTTAAGTGGGTTGTTGGTCTTTTTCATTTTTGAGGTGTAGGATTTCTTTATATATACAGGATATTAGGTTCCTATCAGATATATAGTTGCCAAATATTTTCTCCCATTGGGTAGGCTACCTTTTTACTTTCTTGATAATGCCCTTTGAGATGCAAAAGTTTTTAATTTTGAGGAGATGTGATTTTTCTATTTTTTCTTTTGCTGCTTGTGCTTTGGGTGTGAAGTTCTTGAAATCATTTCCTACTACAAGGTCCTGTAGCTGCTTCTCTACATTAACTTCCAAGGTCTTTATGGTCTTAGATTATAAGTGTTGGAGAGGATGTGGAGGATGGGAACCCTGATCCACTGCTGGATTGTTGAGGACAGTTCAGCAGTTCCTCAAAAAACTAACTATAGAACTTCCATATGATCCAGCAATTCCACTGCTGGGTATATACACAAAAGAATGGGAAGCAAAGACACAAATAGATGTATGCACACCAATGTTCATAGTAACATTATTCACTAGTGCCAAAAGATGGAATCAACCCTGGTACCCATCAACAGATGAATGGAGAAACAAAATGTGGTACATATATGCAATGGATATTACTCATCTGTAAGAAAGAATAAAGTGCTCACCCATGGGATAACATGGATGAATCTTGAGGACCTTATGTTGAGTGAAGCAAGCCAGGCATTGGAGGATGAACAGAAAATGACCTCACTAATATGAACTGAATTAAGAAATTTGAGCTATGGTCTAGAAGAATGGTTTACAAGAAATAAAAAGAGAAAAGAAGGTTTTAAGCCATCACTCATATGGACATAAGGTGAAAGAGTGTAATTGTGTATTGAAGGGATAGGATAGGAGGGTAGTGATATTATTGGGTTGTGTGGTACAGGGTTGACAAGTGGGTAGACTGGGAAGGATGGTTTAGAAGGTCCAGGGTACTGGGGGAGGGTTGGGAGAGGGACCAGGTGAACATGGGAATTTGCAGCTATGTGGTTGAAAGTACAAAGTTGAAATGCTCTTATGGCAATATGACAAGGAAGGGTTACTGGTTTAGGGTGTTGGATGGGGGACATTCAGGACAGGGCACACCTGGAGCAGGCTTCTAAGGTGTGTATGAGTGATCATTCTGTCATAATGTATTGTATCAGTAGGTGGAGGCACACATACTGAGTGGGAAGGGGTTCAACTCCCATTCTTGTGAGGACTGATTTGTTCAGAAATAGACAGGCAAGAGTCTCTCAAAGCAAGGGCAGTTCTTAATGGGGAGGACAAACTAGTGTGTCAACACCTCATCTTGTTGCATGTAACTGTGAATCTTGTTATCCAATGAGCCAATCCAGGGGGTTGCCTTGAGCCCCAAAGGAATGGGGAGGAAGGAATAGAATAGATGGAACAATGTGTATTTAATGGTCAGTGGATATGTTCTGCATGATCTTAGAGTGATGGACACAGGACATGGTAAATATCATCAAAATATATAAAAGTGTATGGTCTAAAAAGTAAACCATAGTGTAAACCATTGGCCATGTTTAGTAGCTATGTTTCACTATTTGAATATCAGTTAAAACAAAGCGACCATCCACATATAAAAAGGTGAAATATGCAAGGGAGATAAGGGGTAGGATTATGGATATATGAGATTCTCCTATATTCTGTGTGTGACTTTGCTGTGAGCTAAAACTTCTTTGAAAACAAAATGCAAAATAGTGAGACACTGGGGAATAAATGGGAAAGGTGCCATGGTACAGACATGTCACCATATATTGCAATGATGAAAGACAAAATGTCAAAAAAAATTAAAACATTTTTCATTTTTTAATATCCCAATCTTTTATTTTTTTAATGTTTTAAAATTTTTCTTTATTTTATCTCTTATATTTAAACTTATCATTATTATTACATTTTCCTATTAACTGTATTCAGCTATTGTAATGGCTTCATCTTTGAGGAAGCTTTGTATCACAGAATAGTTACCACTGGGGCAAGGAGTATTGTTGGTGTAGGGTTTCAAGGATGGGGGATGAATGGGAGAAAGTTCAAGTGAGCATACATATAAGCTATATAAAAGTGTTCAAATGTTCACGGGGCAATGTTACAGTGGGTGGAGACTCACACAGTAAACAAGAGAATATTGCATTCCCATCCTGGAGAGCTCTGCCACATTCTTTAAGGGAGCAGCAACAGTCTCCCAAGTGCAGGGGCAATGACTGGTGAAGGAGGATGATTGACTGATGCACACTTGATATTGATGACTAGCCTCATGAGTCTTTGCCCGTGAAATTGAAGCTTAGCCTATTGTTATGGGGTGTCTAAGCATTACCTCCAGAGGCCTTGTAGCTCAAATGTGGCCTTTCTTTAAGCCAAACTCAGGATATAAATGCATTATCTTGCCCCCAGTTTGGGACATGACACCTGGGGATGAGCTTCCCTGGCACTGAGAGATTAGAAACAAGCACCAACTAGCAATGCAGCTGGAAAAAGACCTTGAATAAAAGGGGGGAGATAAAGACAAATGAGTTTATATGGCTAAGGGACTTCAAAGTGAGTTAGGAGGTCATCCCAGAGGTAGTGCTTATGCACATCTCAGCAGGACTTCATAAATTTCCAAAGTGGATACCACCCCACATAGTGGGGTTCCTGAGGGCTCTGGAGGCACCCAGGTCCTATGGTGAAGGTGGATAGCTCCAGAATTTTTGCCTTGCCATTAGGCCCTACTTTGGTGTTTGTGCTCCTGAGAGTGACAGAGTTGAACTCATTTATGTCCTCCCTGCACGTGGCTCATCGGTCCCTTCTATTTAAGCCTATACTTGGTGCTGGAGTTTCTATGTGTACATCCAGAGACTTGAGTCTTTGGGCTGTCCATGTGCCAGGTGTGCCTGGAACCTCAGTGGAGCTGCAAAACCTACTATATAGCTCATTAGATTCACCCAGGACAACTGGTGGGGAGATGATGATGGGCAATGGCCATCACAGGCAATGGAGAGTGTCTGCAGCTGCAGGCCACATAGTCCCATCCATATTCCCCATGGGATATAAACCCTCTCTCAATAGTAGGTTGAGTGGACATCACCATCCCAGAATCCTCAGGATTGGGGGAAGATCTATGGACTAGAGTGGATTTACTGGTCTTCTGCTATAGACATATTGTTATTCTGGCAATGGAAGAATTACTACATTGATGTGGAACCAGTGGCCACTGGAGGCTCTGGGGGCAGGGAGATGGAAAAACAGTTGTAATATGGGGTCTTTTTTAGAATTTGGGAAATGTCCTGAGTGACATTGCAATGACAGATATCGGCCATTTTAAATCATCACATAACTTGCAGAACTGTGTGAAGAGAGGGTAGAATACAATGTGAACTCTAGTCCCTACTTAATGGCAAAGCCTCAGGATATGTTTATCAATTGCAATGAATGTACCACACTAATGAATGATGTTTATGTGGGATGTTGTGGAAAGTGTGGGAAGTGGGTCTTTGGGGAATCCCTATATATTTTGTGTAACATTTATGTAACCTAAGTATTTTTTTAAAAGGTAAAAATATCAAAACAAAAAAGAAATACTATTTCTTGAAATTAAAATACAAACAACCCATTTAAACAATGGGCAAGTGATTTAAATAGACATTTCAACAACAAAGCAATACAAATGGCTAAAAAGCCAATTAAAGGTTCTCAACATTGCTAACTACTAGGTAATTTCATACCAAAACTACAATGAGAAATAATTTTACAGCTATTAGACTGGCAGCTATTAAAATAATAAAGGACTATAAGTTTTGGACAGGATGTGGAGGAAATGAAACACTTATACACTGTTAGTGGGAATGTAGAATGATGAGGCCATGGTGGAGGACAGTTTGATTGTTCATCAGAACAATATATATAGAAATGCCATATGATTCAGGAATCCCACTGCTGGATATATGCCCAGAAGAATTGAAAGCAGGGACATGAACAGATATATGCACACCAATGTTCATACCAGCATTATTTACTATTGCCAAAAGTGGGAACCCAAATGTTCATAAACAGATGAATGCAGAAGCAAACAATGGAATATTACTCAGCTGTAAGAAGTAATGCAGTATTAACACTGGGAATAGCATGGATGAATCTTGAGGACCTTATGCTGAGTAAAGTAAGCCAGGCACTAAAGGACAAATATTACATAACCTCACTGATAAGAAAGATGGAAACTGAGCTGAGTCACAGAGTCAGAGTCTGGAAAATAAGTTAAAAGGAAACAGAAAGGGAGTAGAGGGTGGTGAGCTGATGAGCATAAAGGCAAACTATGATAAAGTGGAAAGGTGTAGTTTTGCAGTGAATGAGTGTGACAGTAGTGCTATAATGTGTTTGGGTTCAGAGTTGCTGGACTTTGAGGAGAAGTATATTTGGGAAGCTGGGTTGGACTATCAATGGAAGTGGGAGGAAGTTCAGGGGAAGGAGCAGGTGAACTCTGGGAATTTGCAAGTCTGTAGTTAAAACTACAATGTTGGGAATATTCTTTTGGCACTATGGCAGGCGAGGGTTACTTCTGTAGGATGTTGGATTTGGAGGGTATATAGGAACGGGTGAACTTGGGGGAGGCTTCTATGGAATATGTAAGTGTTCATCTTTTCATAGTGTGTTATATCAGTGGATGAAGCCCCATACAATAAAGAAGAAAATGTCATGCTCTCATACTGGGAAGTTCTGCTATGTTCTCAATTAGAGGGACAAGAATCCCTTGAGAACATTGGGAGGACCTAATAAACAGAAGCAGACCAACATGTCAAGCCTTCGATATTATTACAATTAACTATGAATCTTATACTTCAAAAATTTAAACTTAGAGATTACTATAGGTTTTGAGGGGAGGGGGAGGGAATAATAAATGAGGCATGCAGGGAAATTTTAGGGCATTAGAATTGTTTGGCATGATCTTGCAATAACGAATACAGGTCACTTCAAATTTTGTCCAAACCTATAAAAGGTTACAATGAAAAATGTAAACCATAATGTAAACCATTGACCATGATTAGTAGTAATTCTTCAATATTTGCACATCAATTGTAACAAATGTACCATTGGCATGTAAAATGTTATTAATAAATAGAGTGGGAAAGGAAGAGGGTGTTAGGTATATGGGAATCACATGTATTTTCTCTATGACTTTTTTGTATCCTAAAGCTTCTTGGAAAATAAAATAAAATAAAAAAAGACACTGGGTAAATATATTGAAGAAAATGTCACTACACACACAAGGCAACAAATCTTACATAGAAGAATGTCACAATGCCTATTTTTTAAAAAATATTTAAAATAGTTTTTTTGCACTTTATTGGTTATTTTTTAAATTATTTTTTCATTGTGTTATTAATTTTATTCAGTTATTTTGTTGGCTTCAATTTTTGAGACATTATGGATCATGAAGTGTCACAGCATGGAGGGGGAGCATCACTGTGCAGGGTGTCAGTGATGAGGGATGCAAGAAAGGAGTTCACCTGGGGCACGCCTCTAAGATATATGAAATTGTTCAAGTGTTCATGTGATATTGTCTCGGTGAGTGAGATCCACATAATCCCTAAGAGAATATTGAATTCCTGTCCTGGGGAGTTGTGCTACATTCTCTAATAGGACAGTAAGAATCCCCCGAGTGCAAAGGGAATGTCTAGAGAAGGAATCAGACAATTATGCCAGGCACTTGACATTTTGATTGTTCTTATGAACATTTTCTTATGAAATTGAAACTTAGCCTAGTATTATATAATGCCTAAGTGTTACCATCTGAAAGCCTCCATGTTGCTCAAATGTGGCCTCTTTCTAAGCCAAATGCAATATATAAATGCACTACAACTCCCCTGACATTGGACATGTCCCCCAGGGATGAGCCATCCTGGCACTGAGGGATTATTACTAAGTTCCAGCTAGCAATACATCTGGAAAAAGAGCTTGACCAAAAGGAGAAATGATAAATACAAATGAATTTTTATGACCAAGAGATTTCAAAGTGAGTCAGGAGGTCATTCCAGAGTTTGCACTTATGCAAGACTCAGCAGGATCTCATTGACTCTCACATTAAACAGTGTCTCACATATTGAGCCTGCAGAGGGCTCTAAAGATATCCAGAAATTATAAGCGGGGCAGAAAGCTCTGGAATTCAGCATCCTGTCAGAGAGCTTTACTTCGGAATTTATGCACCCCAGTGTAACGAGTTAGACTCACTTATATGTTCTCTACACATGGCTCTTATGCCTCTTTTATTTGAATATATGTTTAGCACTATACTGGATAAATATATGTCACAGAGACTTAAATCTTTAGTCTGTCCAATTACCAGTTGAGCACTGAATTTCAGCATAGTTGCCACAACTCTTTTCCTATTAATTAGACTCAAACAGGACAGCCAGCCAAGAGATGTTTATGGGAAATGCCCAACTGAATGAACAGAGGGTATCTGCAACTGCAAGCAAGATAACTCCATCCATCTGCTCCATGGTATATAAGCCCACTCTCAATCAGAAGAAGAGTGAGCATCACCATATCTAAATCCTCAAATTGGAAATGAACAATGAACTATAATAGACTTATTATTTTTCTACTATAGACTTACAGCAATGAAAGAACTGTTATTAGGATATGTGGGATGTTAGAGGAAAGAATATGTATAATACGAGGAATTTTCAGGATATTGGTTCTGTCCTGCATGACATTGCAGTGATGGCAGGTAGAGATAGGTAAATCTCACAAATATACAGAGCATAAGAAACATACCCTTAAAAATCAGTGAGTCAAAGGAGAAATAAAAAGCTGAATCAGGGGGAAACAGATGTGGCTTATGTGACTGAACTCTCGCCTGCAATATGGGAGACCCTGGATTCATTTCCAGGTGCATCCTAAAGAAGATAAGCAAGAAAGTGAGCCTTTCCGATGGGCTGGCATGGCATGCTCATGCAAAAAGATGATGCAACAAGAAACACAAAGAGGAAAAGCATAATGAGATGCAGCAAAGCAGGGAGAAGAGGTGGCTCAGGTGATTAGGCAGCTCCCTCCCACATGGGAGGTCATGGATTCTGTTCCCATTGCATTCTAAAAAAAGGAAGACAAGAACACACAGCAAGCACAAACAATGGAGGGAGAAATAAATAAATAAAACAACCCTTAAAAATAAAAGATGAATCTGTAAATACCTTGAGAAGAATGAAAAGGAGACACAACACATCAAAACCTGTGGGATGCAGTGATGGCAGTGTTGAGAGGGAAGTTTAGATTTTTTACATTAAAAAAGAAGGAAGAGCTAAAATCAAAGACTTAAATGAACACTAGCAGCAACTAGAGAGAGAACAGCAACCTAATCCCAAAATAAGAAGGAGGGAAAAAATAGCAAAGATTAGAACACGTATAAATGAAATTGAGAGCAAAAATAGAACAAAACAACAAAAACAAAAGTTGGTTCTCTGAAAAATTTAATAAAATTGGCAATCCTTTTGCTAGACTGACAGAGAAAAGAAACAAAAAATAAAATCAGAAATGATGAGGGAGATAATTAATGACCACATGAAATAAAAGAGATCATAAGAAGATAATCTGAAAAACTTTACGCAAACTAGGCAATGAAGAAGAAATGGGCAAATTCCTAGAAATAAATGTACAAACTATACTGAACTTAAAAGAAATAGAAGACCACAACAAAACAATCACAAGTAAGAAGAATGAAATAGTCTTCAATAACTTTCCAAAGACAAAAATCCCAGGAAAAGATGGCTTCACAGGTGACTACTACCAACCATTCAAAGAAGAATTAATGCCAAACCTTCTCACACTCTTCCAAAAAACTGAACAGAAAGGAATGCTACCAAATTTATTCTATGAAGCAAACATTGCCCTAATATATATCAACAGAGAAAGATAACGTGAAAAAAAATTATAGATAAATTTCTCTAATGAATATAGATTTAAAAAAACCCCACAAAACACATGTTAGTAGAATCCAAAAGCGTTTTAAAAAATATGCATCATGATCAAGTGGATTTTACCCCAGGAATGCAAGGATAGTTCAATACAAGAAAATCAATCAATGTAAAACATCACATTACTAAACTGAGGAAAACAAATTACAAGATAATCTCTACTGATGCAGACAAAATATTTGACAAAATCACACATCTATTCTTGATGAAAACACTCCAAAAGATACGAATAGAAGGGAGCATTCTCTACATGATTAATTGCATATGTGAAAATCCCACAGCTAACATAGTACTCAATTGAGAAAGCCTGAAAACTTTCCTGATGATAGTAGGAACAAGACAAGAATGCTAACTATCAAAACTGTTTTTCAAAATTGTGCTAGAAGTTCTAGCTGGAGCAATTAAGCAAGACAGATGAATAAAAGGCATCCAAATGGGAAAGGAAGAATTAAAACCTTCTCTATTTGTTGATGACATGATCCTATACCTTGAAAATCCTGAAAATTTCACAATAAAACTACTCATACTAATAAACCATTCCAGCAAAGTGACAGGAGACAAGATTAATATCCAAAAACCATTGGCGTTTCTGTACACTAGTAATGAGCTATCTGAGGAGGAAGTGAGGAAAAATCCCATTTAAAATAGAGATTAAATGAATCAAATATTTAAGAATAAACTTATACAAAGACAAAAAGGGCTTGTATTTAGAAAACTACAAAACATCACAAGAAGAAACTAAAGAAGCCTTAACTAAATGGAAAGGCATTCCATGTTCATGGATTAGAAGAAAAAATATTATTAAGATGTCAGTTATACACAAACTTATCTCCAGATTCAACTTAATAAAACTTCCAACTGCTTTTTCTACAGAATTGGAAGACATAATTATCAACTTTATTTGGAAGGATAATAGGTCCTTAATACCCAAAAATATCTTTAAAAAGAAGAATGAATTTGGAGGACTCACAATGTCTCTCTTTAAAGACTATAACTTAGTTACATTGATAAGAACAGCATGATAGTGGTTTAAAGATAGATATGTTGATCCACCAATAGAATTGTAGATCTGGAATAGATCCTCAAATTTATGGCAATGTGATATTTGCCATGGCTGTCAAGCCCACCCAGCTAATCCAGAACAGCTTATCCAACAAATTGCACAGGTTCAACTGGATATCCATATCCAAGAGAAAGAAGGAGCACCACTACCTCACACTTTATACAAAAATTAATGCAAAATAGATTAAAGGCCTAAATATAAAAGCTAAAATCATAAAACTCCTCAAAGAAAATGTAGGAAAATATCTTCAAGATCTTTGGTTAGGTGTTGGTTTCTTAAACCTTACACTGAATGCATGAGCAATGAAAAAAAATTAGTTAAATGACACCTCCTCAAACTTAAGCACTTTTGTGCATCAAAGGAAATTTTAAAGAAGGTGAAAAGCCTGCCTACTTATTAAGAAAAAATATTTAGAAACCACATATCTGATAAGGATTTGATATCCATTTATCTAAAAAGATGACACAGCTCAAGGGCAAAAAGACAAGCAACCTAATTTCAAAAAGGGCAAAAGACTTAAATTTATATTTCTCAAAAGTGGAAATACATATGGCCAAAAACACATGAAAAAATGTTTAGCATCATTAGCTGCTAAGGAAAAGCAGATGAAAACTACATTGAGATATACTTTCTTACCATATAGAATGAGAATTAAAATTAAAAACAAAAAAAACAAAACAGAAAACCACAAGTTTTGGAAAGGATGTAGAGAAAGAACACTCCTTCACTGTTGGTGGGAATGTAGAATGGTTCAGCATCATTAGCTGCTAGGGAAATGATGAAATTTCTGTTCCTCAAGAAAATAAATATATAACTGCCAGATAAATGAGTGATTTGTTAATAGTAATATATTCAGAAGAACTGAAAGCAAGGACACAAACTGACATCTGCAGACCAATAGTCATAGCAGCATTATTCTTAAATATTTAAATATGGAAACAACACAAGTATCTATCAAATGATGATTGGATAAAGAAAAAGTGGTATACACATACAGGGGAATAATATCCAGCTGTAGGAAAAAAATGAAAGTGGGATACATATGGCAACATGGATGATCCTTGAGGATATTATATTGAGTAAAATAAATCAGATCCAAAAGGACAAATTTTGTATGATCTCACTAACATGAACTAAAATGGTGAGTAATTGCACAGAGGTAAAATCTAGAGTATAGCTTACTAGGAAATTAACTGTTGGTTTAGAATGGGAGCTGATGTTTAACATATGCAGAATTTTTAATAAGGTTAATTTAAACGTGTGGAAATGGATAGAGTTGATGGTAGCACATTATAGTGGGTATAACTAACTGTATAAATGTGATTACAGCTGAAAGGAGTAGTCTGGGAATATAATATTTCAAATGAAAGGAAGCTAGAGGATAATGTAAGGACTGTATAACAGTGATTTTGTTGGTGGATGATGATTGCAGTTAATAATATAATTAAACAATGTCCTTTTACAAACTTTTAAGAAATTCCTATTTTGGTTAAAAAATGCATCAATTAAATTAGAAACTTAATAGAAAATATGAAGAGGTAATACAAACTCATCTATCATTTGAGGAAAAAGCAATAAAATTAAGAAAGGACCCAAACCAGTGAATATAACAAATGCCTACAAAACTCCAAATTAAAAGGGAAAATAGAAAACTTAAAACAAGGGAGGAAGTATGATAAAACATCCATTAGCAACAGTAAACTATGATAAAAAGGAAAAAAATACAACACTGTGTTCAACAAAATGTAAAATTCAATTATGGACAAAATAACTGAGCTCTCAAAGCAGAAGATAAAATTAGTGAGCTGAAAGTTTGTCCTTACAGAATTAGAGCCATACCCCATAAGATGTCTTTGGTTTTTAATATTCCAAATGCAAAAAAGTGACTATTTCTTAATATAATTTATTTTGGCTGGTGTTTATATAATAAAATGAATATTTACAAAACTGAATTTAATAAAGCATTTTTTAACAATAAAATATGGTGATTCATGGGATATTTACAGCTAATGTAGTTTATGGATTATAATTTACAGACATTGTATTAATCTGCCAATGGGGTGCTGTTACAAATTACCAGAAATCTGTTGGCTTTTATAAAGGTTATTTATTTGGGGTAAAAGCTTACATTTACAAGGTGCTAAAGAGTCCTACTCAAAGTTGCTTTCTCACCAAAGTCAATTGCCATGTGTTGAAGCAAGACAGTTGCTGATCTCTGCCTGGTCTTTCCTTTCTGTGTTTTCTCTTCTTCTTGAGGCTCTGTGGGACCATCTTCTTCCTGATCTCAGTGGTACACTGACATAGGGCTTGTCTCTCAGTGCTTCCTATATCAGTCTCAGCTCTCTTCCCAAGGTTGGCTATAAGCTCTCAGACTAAGGAGTTATATCTCCCTGAGGACCCAGGATCCAAAATGACAGAACGCTCTTTCTTCCTCTGTATCTTCTTGAATGAGAATGCTGGTTTGGCTTCCTCATGCAGACATACATTCTGTGTGAGAGAGACACACATAAGGCATGTGTGAAGGGAGAGGGCAAACCTTGTGATGTTTTATGTTCCGTATTCTCAGATCAAGCTGTTTGGTTGCCTTTGGTTTCTTATATTCTACTCATTTACTCATTTCAATTAACTATCTTTTTCCATTCTGACTTTTAAAACACTGCTTTATACCCCACAGAATTATTGCAGGGTAAGTATATTTCTGCCTATTGATGCAGCCACTCCAGTTAGGATAAAACCTTCAATATGTGTCTCACAGTGACATCAAATTCATTATTTCTAACCCTGAACTGCCCATGTGTGTCTGCAATCACAATGAGTAGGATGATCATCTACAATTACTCATGTCAAAAATCAATTAAACAGCCTTGACTTATATTTCTGCCTCCTTTGATGTACAAATCATTAACTCCTGTCTAATATCTCCACATAAATGGCTCTCATCAGTTTTTCACTCTCTTCTACTATAAACCACATGTGGCTCTGGTCTAATGCATCCATTCTTCCTTTCTCTCTCAAATGAACAGTTCCTGGGTAGACTCAGTGCCACCCACATGGACATTAGTAGAGCGGTGGAGATTGTAGTCACACTCCCTTATTGCTTCCTTTATCCTACTACTCAGCATGTGGATATGGTATGTGGCCTTGCAGTTGTCCAGGAACAGTTACAAGTGTGTAACAATGTAAACATTGTTGTTGCCAGTTAGCCTGTTTCCTTTAGGCAGAACTTGTTTCCCTGTAGATCATAACAGGTGACTACAATGGTTTAATTATTAGTGCTATTTTATTTTGCTTTCTTTCCTTTACTTGCTATCTTATGTTAATTGAAATATTTCACACTCTATGGTTATGTAAAAGCGTATGCATTGACCCAACAGGATTTTGTTAGTTCTTAATGTCTTTCCTGCTTAAAACACCCATTTATTATCTCAGGTGGATTGAACTATTTACAACTCTCCTGTAAGCTATAACCATATATATTATCCCAGCTGGTTTTGTCAAAATTTAATAGTTTTTTAGATTAACATCCATACTTGTTATTTTTTGGTAATTAAACATTTTACAACCCTGTTGTATCCTGTAATGTTAGGTTTACCCCATCTGGCTTTTGTCAATCCTCAAAAGCGGCCTCTCGGTCATGATATTACACACTTCCAATAGTACAAATCAATCAATATCTCACAATGTACCAAATTCAATATCTCCATCTCCATTTGTTTGAATTTCATAAAAGCTCAGAGTTTCTCCAAACTGGGAAGACAGATCTGAGGATTTGCTTTGCCTCCTGCCTCCTTAAGTAATAAATCTCTTTTGCTCTTTAAAAACCTTGTGTCACTGGATGAGTTTTATTTTGAATGTTCAGCAGCAAATTTGGTTAGGCATTTAGGGGACCAAGTGCTAGGCATGCATGAGTATAAAAATTAGAGAATCCAAGCTATTAATTGATGCCTAATAGTCACTGGACCAGAACAATCTCCCAAACCTAGACTTTTTTTTTCTATGAGCGAGTACAAAATAGGTCTCTATAGTGGTTTAGCCCCCATTTAGATGTCTTTACTCAGAACAGAAACAAAGTCTCTATTATAATGCACACACTGAATAACTGCAAATGAATTTTCATTTTAAGATAATTCACTGCCTTTGTGGAGGAAATTAAAATTAAATACTGAGACAATTAGAAGTTGGGAGAAAAATCATCTATATTTTAATTAAAAAGATATTTCCTTAATTTGAATTCTGATGTACTGTACAAGGCAAATTATGTGACATCTAAGACAGTTGTTATATACAAGATTTACAAAGTTCAAAATGTTAAGAATGGTTTTGCCACCTTCAACAATGACCAGAAAGAGAGAGATGAAGTCAATCTAGAGTTAACAGAAAAGATGATATAAAACATTTCTTGATAAATAATTCTTTGGAGCAGAAAACAAAAATCAACTGACCTTCATAATTAGTAGTCATAGGGTTGACAATGACATTTGTTATGCACTTAAAAAGAAAAAATAAGTAGCAAGATGTGGTAAGATGTGGAATGCTGCCCTTACAAGGAGATGAATCCATGGCTGGAAATTAATCAAGCCCCTTCCCTTGAGATATCAAGCAAGAGAACAGTGCTGCTTTACTTTTCACAAAGGAAAGATTTACATTTCTTCTCACTCAAAGGCATTGTTTTAAATTGTCTCCCCAGAGTCACCTTTCATAATGATGAGAACAATCAAGTGACATTTGTATTAAAAATTTATTTTCCCAGATTTTCTGTTTGTTTTTCTTATTCTTTTTGGTTAAAATCAATTGTTATTGCAAGAGTATAGAATTTTTGAAGGTTCAATATTACCAAATAAAATATAAACCTGGCCAAAACCACTCTGTGAATTTTAAAACTTTAATTAATTCCCTAGACCACTACATTGGCTTTAGTAGGAATTAGGCTACACAT